>JAJMBF010000032.1:0-84438 GCA_030565165.1 Nematodospora valgi
CGTACATCTCTGGTTATTGCATCCGTACATCTCTGGTTATTGCATCCGTACATCTCTGGTTATTGCATCCGTACTCGTAGATCTCTTCCCTATTGCACTCGTATATATCAGTTGCAACT
The DNA here is from genome assembly GCA_030565165.1 of Nematodospora valgi. Lineage (NCBI taxonomy): Eukaryota > Fungi > Ascomycota > Pichiomycetes > Serinales > Debaryomycetaceae > Nematodospora > Nematodospora valgi. Next base: position 120 of record JAJMBF010000032.1, read on the forward strand.
CTTTTTGCAACCAAAGAATTATTTTTTTGCCCCTATAATACCCCTAAGTCAAGACTAACAAAATCACCAAATAATAATGAATTCAGCTAACTGATTTACTCATACCGCAAATATACCAATATTATAAATTCTATAATTGGAGTACACTGCTTATCCCCCTTCGTATTTATCGTAACCCCTATTGGGTTATTTCCAAGAAGATTTTAAATGCTGAATACCGTCTATATTCTCATTATTGACGGCATACAGAGTCTACCAGTCTGCCTGAACCATCTACCAATCACTTTTCAGTAAATCTCTCGTAGCTAGTTACTTAATGATGGACAAGAAGCGTAACCATAGAGAGCATAGTGAATTTATTGTATCCTGCATATAGCGCTGATCCGTGCAATGCAACCATCAATAAAAAATCATTCAGTCTTAATCGTCCTTTACTACGGAATAAAAACCATAAACCATTGTTAACTTACGACAGGCCAACGTTCATGAGTGATTCCAAAGATTATTACAAGTACCTACAGCTGGGTTACACATTGCTATACATTGATTTAGTAATAGATACGTTGCACTGGATAATCATTGTAAATTCCGCAATAGGTAATTATTATGAACCCAAATTAACTGCAGCACAATAGGAGCAGCTTAATGCCAGATCACTAGAGTGACACAATTCTTAATGATTGTGGATCCTTGTTTTCCAATTAACATGGTAATATCGGATACTGGGATGCTCCTTGTATGAAGGTATAGATGGATTGTATATGGTTCGTAAAAATTTATATCTTGATCTGGATTAGATCAACTATTTTATGATTTTTTTGATTCAATCTTTCACCAGTAATACCCTTAATATGACTTATACTTTCAATTTCCCAAAGTCCAAAGTAGACGCCCGCTGTTCCGTTAAAGAGCTCACTAACTTGGCTTCATATCCAGCCGTATCTATCAATGTGACACCAGGATCACATAATTCTGAATTTATCAGTTTTCATTCACCTCAAGCAAATAAAGAAAGCAAGAACACATTTCGCTCAAGAAACAGTTTCATAATAGCAAGAAGCATATTATCAATACTAATCAGAGAAAACAAGTCTGATTTCAAGAAGGTTTCAAAGGGAGTCTCCTTGGTATGTTTGCCATATTTGATTCTCACCATACGATCAATAAACTAACAAAATATATAGCTCTGGAACCAAGTTCACGAATCATTCAAAAACTATTTTGAATATCTTTCTATATTAGAGTCTATCTGGTATGATAAGAAAAAGTCGACGTTCAACGCATCGAGCCCAGTAACGAATATGCTAAACTTGGATTACACTGAATTCTTTTCTGGTATGTATCGCTCCTCTAGACCAGTAAAAAGCAAACCAAACAAGGTCAACAAAATCAAATTTCGATTGCATGATCCTATCAGTAAGAATATTAAGCCAAAAAAGAAGAGTTTCGTCAATGGTTTCAAAATCAGTGGCAGTATTATGAATTATAATTATGGGATTCTTACAGAGGATATATTTAAGTAGGATTTTTTCTGTGTGTATTATATCTTTTATTTTCAGAATATATATCCTAATCTATTCAACAAATTATTATCTGTTACATTAACTTCCGACAATGAATTCTGAGATTGATAATAGCTACTCTTTATTGAATAGAATACAGTCACTTGAAGCAATAACTTCTACTTTTGCAGATAAAGAACTGAATGATCTATACAAGGACCTTGTGTCTTGCAAGAGTTCCGATTCACGGGTACTCCAAGATTCATTTACCAAGATACTTAAGGTACGTATGCTTGTCACAAAGTAAGTCAAAAACCAATGCTAACAAACACAGAACCTATCTCCTGCTGAACATGGTCATGCTGTTCAATGCTGCGTTCAAAATTTGTTTGATACCATGGAAAAATCTAAAAAGCTACAACTAGAAGAGCAATTGCCCAAGCCAGTAATTGGCCCTAAAGATTTCCGCTTATCCAAAATTAGCATATCTGTTAGCAACACTCATGACAAAATTATAAGTCTGTATGATGAGACTCCGCTGGTCGAATGTGAAAACACAAAGTGCAAGAAAACTCGCAGGAGGTTAAGCAACTCGGTGAAAGCTTTACTTGAAAATATCTTTAGTGTTACCCCTTCTCCGAATAGGAAGGAAAGAGAGTTGATTGCTAAAAAGTGTGGTGTAACTGCGTTGCAAATCAGAGTCTGGGTATGTTTCTCGTGTATTAATGAAATATTTCACAATTACTAACTAATTAACTCCCCTAGTTTACCAACAAGAGAATGAGGAAGAAGCAATTGAAGATAGGTTCCAACAAATCGATGCCAGAAGAAGACTCTAATTCTTAACGAAGTACTGCCCAAGGAAATCTAAGTCTATGGAAATATATCTTGATCTATGAACAAATGGGATCTGAACTGAACTGTTAATTCAGCGATATTTCACGGTCTAATCTACAGATATTATTTCATGTATTCCTCCTCTGGCCTCCTCCAGCCGAAAGCAGGTCTTTTTGTGTTGCTAAAGATAATTTAATGAATCATGGATACACACTACGACCGAATAACGATTGAATATTATAAATTGATAGATTTTCATGTTTAGTTTAATGCATTAACAGTCTCATAACCAACTCTCTCATCTGAAAAATTCTGAAGCCATGTTCTTAAACTGCGTTCACAAAGTCTACATTGTTGTCACTTTGCAACTCGTAATACAAAAGCTGGAAAAAATTCACTTGATCGTCTCTTTTCATCCCTTTTTTTAAAATAATCATGGCAACAAGAAAATCCTTGAAGAATCATGGTTGGACATGACCGGTATCTGGATTGCAGACGATTGCATGTACTTAGTAACATGTTAAGACGATAACACAAGATCTTAAGAATTATTTTCAACATGAGTGAGGGACAAAAGCGTCATGCAAAAAAATTTTTAGTTAAAACACTTTTGTTTGGGCATCCATTTGTTAGTATAAAGTGTTGGGATCTATGACTTTGTCATGTATTTCTGTCATGGTTGCAAGCTTCCCGGGAAGACTAGTGTGGCGAACATAGTACAAGTATCTGAACGATTGATGATGCTGTTTGTGACAGCAACCCATATTCGTTGGCATTCTTTGATTTCTGGCCACACACGACATGGAGAAATATCTTCCTTCTTAAACACATGTCATTTCAGGTTAATCATGCACGTAGCGATGAGAGTATTGGTCACTCAAAGCCTGAGTTGGAGAGCTGTATGTGAACTTGTTGAATCATGCTCAGAGCACGGGGTTAGGTGTGTGTATTCTTTGAGTACGAAAAATTCTTCTCACCGATGTATACAACATATGCAATCCATATCTCTGGGTTTGCCGTAAGCTCAACCTGTGAATCGGCTCATGCTTCACCTATAACCAAAGAGGTCTGAGATAGGTCTGGCCTTGCTTTCATGTTGAAAACCAAACAAGGCAAATTTATAATTTTCTTCGTCGCCCAAAGCCTCTTTCAACATCTCCATTAAAGTTATGGTTGTATGCTTCGTCGGCATGTTTATACGAGATATATCGGGCAGGATCTTGCAACTAGTACCTGCAGTAGTTTAAAAATTAAGTTGATTTTGGACTAAAAATGTGTTGCAATAGATGTGTCCGTAAGTACAAACTGCAGCAAATGGCAGTGTTCGGCATTATGAACCAATGGGTAGAGCGAACTTTCGCTTTGATTGATGGAATCTCTCTTTGAATTACTAAAACCTTTTGAGTAATATCCCACCCAAACTTGATCAATCAAAGATCTTTCAATGATGGCTACGATCATCAGCAACCGAGAGATTTAATGAATTGTCTCATCTAATTTCTTGATAGTTTCGCTATAAAATGTGACAAATTTGATCACCACTTATAATAAATCAAACTATAAAATTACTCACACCAGAAGCACTCCTAAGATAAAGAAATATTTGTAAAAATCCATTGGATTAAATGCAAACATTCGTGAAGTAGTACATTGACAATAAAGTCAAACAACAACTTGAAAAAATATTGCAAAATATTCGGAGAAAAGGTGACAAAAAAATAAGATTAAGCGAAGCCTCGTAAATTTAGCAGCTCATCACGTCATGTAACACCGTTGTGGTTTCATAACTACAACAAGTACAACTTGGAATGTCAATTATACAGACAAGTAACTGAGCTTTGAATGTTGTGAGATTCCCATACTCCAAATATCACTGGGATACGTACAGAAAATATTGATCAAGTTTAATGCAATACCAGTTTTGGATGGGTTCATCAACTGTATTGAATTCCCAAGGTTCCAATTGAGCATTTCGGCGGCATTCAAAGCTTTTCATTAATTAAAATATACTATCTCGAGGAAGAATATTTAGTAGTTGGTAACCAATTTTGGTACTTTAACCTCAGAGATATTCCTGACCGATTAGCTACTCGAATTAATACATAATTACCATCAGTGGGGGTTAGACCGTATACGTATATAGATTATCACTACATTTCAATAAGATACGAAGATTAGGATGCAAACCCACGAACAAATCATTATATCAGTAAGCTTAACAAGATGAAAGAGGATTTGTTGTGTGCAGGAACACCATATGCTTGAAAGCTTCTCAAAAAAAATGGCTATCTTTCTTATTAGATCACGATATGCTTTAATCAAGTCGCTATCATTATGAGAAGCCCCTACGATCAAATTTAGTACATGTTGCTCTTATATTAATCTACTTTCTTTTTCCTCTCTTTTAGTAACTTCAAGATTCCAAATACGACAATTGAACCAATTGGCCCTAATAAAGGTGAAAAAACTGCCAATTTATGTTCACTCGGAAAATATGCTTGTTGAACCATTTTCTTTTCAAAGAATGCCTTGTCAGATGCTGCCAATGCCTCCGCCGATAACTTTGTTGCCTTAGAAAAATCTTCTTGAACAGCTAATGCTTCGTTGATTTTATTTAATGATGTTAAAACTTCTTGTTTTGTTTCTTCAGGAATAGTTATATCTTTCAAAGATTCAGATAATTTCACCAAGGAAGATAAATTTTCCAAAGATTTCTTGATATTTCTGTAGATCAAAACTCGAGACAATGAATCCACTCTAATCATTGGTGATTTAGGTTCTGCAGCAACACCTAATAACTGAAATAATTGTGATGCAAATATATCCATAATTGGTAACAATTCATCTGCAACTATAGTAGCATTCTTCATAAAAGGCAATCTTTTGTTAAATAAAGATACACCACCCCATTGTGGGACTAAAAATGAGTTAGTGTTGGAGTTTTCAATTCTCAACGGTGTCTCTGGTAAAAATATTAAGAAGTTTATAGTCGGATTGATATCATAATTGTTCAAATTCCAATCACCAAAATTAATAAACGTAGATAAGTCAGATTCAGGTATAACTTCTTCATATTTTTTTGATAATTTAGAAAAATATTGAATTTGTGAGCTTATACTGAAGGAAGATATTTGCTCTAATTGATCTAATATTGGCTGAAACTTTTCAAGAGCTCCTTCAATGTCCCAATTTACCTGAATACCGTTTTCAACTAATAATGAAAAGACCAAATTGAATTTAGAAGTATAAGGAAATGCCACAGCATTGGAAGAATCTCTATCTTCCACTAGTGATGAAAGCTGGTCTAATTCATTTTTGAACACTGCATCAAGTAAAACAGCTGACAAAAATAAATCTGGTGGCATTTTGTCATCTATGTATAAGAATATCTTTTTGTTGTGTATCTCGTAGGTTGAAGATTGACCCTCACGAATTTCAATCATATAATCAGTAGGTTTGTCAGTAAATTCGATAGACCATATATCCAAATTGGGGTATCTGTCATCAAATTGCTCTTTAAAAGTTTTCATATTCACTGAATTAGGATACTTTCCATAATCCACATAGATCGGAATCTTGAAATGGATAGAATCTTTCAAATTATAATTCTGTATTTCATGTATTGGTAGAACAGCACGATGAATTGACGTGGTGAAACGAAACAATGGGTAGCCCAATCCAGAAACAAGTAGCACCACTATAAAAATAATGAGGTTCCTTATACTAGCAATGGTCGATGATTCCATGGAATCTGTTGTTGTTGCTGATGTAGTTGCTTCCATTGATGAACACGTCAATTGACGATATGTGCACAATTTTCAAATCAAAACTTTTTTTTGACCTCACTTTCTTTCATCAGAGATGTTCAAGAAAGATCCACAGGCAAAGGCTTCGTCCAATATAAAATCCTCAGAAAGGAGGAAGCTTCTATCGACGATATGCGAAACTTATGATTTACCTATTGACAAGATTACGAAGGAAGGTTTAGAAAGACTTCTACCATCTATAAGTAAAAAAGCAACTTTCAAGTCTGCTCAATCTGGTACAATATATTTTGATGAACAAGAAATCCCTATGTGGGTTAATACCCGTGATTCTCAGGTCTACCCAACTGTATACACACTATGGAAGTGTCCTTATATTCTCCCCATTATCAAAACACACCCTCATGTAATTGATATCTTGGGGAAAGGTGCTGATTTGATGTTGCCCGGTACAATCCCTCCATTTGATACTCGAGCAACAAGAGGATCAATTGTCGGAGTTGTAAGTAGTAAAAACCCTCATTTAATCATGGCTATTGGACTTTGTAAATTCAACATGACGCAGTTTAATAATGTTATTGGGAGAAGCGGCACTGCCGTCGAGATTATTCATCATTTTAATGATGAATTGAGTAAGATCAATAAGGAGATAGATGTATCGGTGCCTGCAGAAGTAGATCCAGTGATGCCAGTAAAGGAGGGAGTTGAGGACGATGAACGAAAAGAGGGAGAAAATGAAGCTAAGCAGGAAGAAGAAGAGGAAGCAAAGCATGAGGAACAAGAAGCAGAGAAAGAAGAATCAATTCACAAAGTTAATGACCAATTGGTCCAATTAACAATTGAAGAAGTTGATAACATTTTCATTAGGTCCCTTTTCCAGACAATAAAATTAGAAATAATCGAATTGCCCATTTCAGCATCTACATTCATGTCATTGTACATCTACAAAAACCTCCCGGCGATGAATCATTCCTATGCTAACATTAAAAAGACATCGTGGAAAAAAACATCCAAATTCCTTAAAGCAATGTCAAAGCTCAACTACCTTGATGTGAAGGGAAAACATGAAGATTTATCAGTAATCAAGTTAATGACTTCCAATACTCCCGTCATTGAAAATTTTGTACCTCATAAAATCAACAAGCCCAAAAAGGCCACAACAGATAGCAAACAAAATTTGATGACAATCAAAACGTTATACAAACCAACAAGCAAATCAGCGATATTCTTCATTAAACTTGATGCTGCACATGATGAACTATATACACTTAGTGAATTACGTTCATTGTTCGAATCATATGTAAAGAAGTTTCAATTAATTTCCAAAGACCCAAAGAAAATTAGAGTTGATGAAATAATTGCTAAGCCAGCTAACAAGCCGCTTGGACAAGAAATAGCTCGTGAACAAATATTCAGAGACTTTTTAGGAAACTTTTCACCGTATTATGAAATCAGTAGTAATGGAGTCAAGGACGTTCGAAAAGGCACACCTCCAAAAATCCACATAATCACAGAAATGAAAATCGGAAGAAAAGTTGTAACTAGAGTTTCAAATTTCGAAAAATTCTTTATGAAACCGGGTGCATTAGCCGAGGAACTATGTAACAAATGTTCTGGTTCATCTACCATAGTGGATAACTCGGTACAAGTTCAAGGACCTCATGGTCCTTTAATTATAAGCATGTTCAAAGAAAAAGGTATACCAGTATCTTTTATTGATTTTGTTGATAAAGCCAAAAAGAACAACAAGAAGAAGCAATAGTGTTACAAAACTATTTCGATGATATTCTTAAATGATCCTGCAGTGATGAATGCTGATTTGGTTCGTGGATTAATTTTTAGTTCAGGAGCTGGATAGTTTCCAGGATATATATGGGCATTTTTACATTGACTAATATCAATATAAGTTAATGAAGAGACTCCACTGAGTATTGCATCGACGCCAGCTCTCGTAACTCTGACACAACCCTTTATTATCAAATTTTCCAAACTTTTTAAATGTAATGACATTGCAACTAACGAGGAATCACTTACAGCCAGTCCACAAAATGATACATCTAATTCCCGAAGCTTGGGCAAGCCAAGGCTGAGGACTTCTATTGACACATCAGTCAATGCACAGCAGAAATTCAAGTTAAGAATCTCCAAATTTTTAGCCAGATTTGCGATTGCAAAAATGGATTTATCTGACAAGTATGTACAATCTTTGATAGATAATTTTTTGATGTTTGGGAATTCCATATATTGCCAATATTCAAAGCCCTTGTCAGTGATTCCAGTGCATCGAGTTAGGTCCAAGCTTTCTAATCTTGAATTAACTTGGGATAATTGATACATGACATTATCAGTTAATTGTTTACAATAGCTTAAGTTAATATTTTTCAAAGCTTTGCAACCAACATCATATTCATTACAGTCAACACCGAATAGTCTTCGTATTACACTGTCGTTGACTTGACGACAATTGGATAAATCAAGTTCTTGCAAGTGTTTCCCCACGCTGGGCACACTTAAATCCATTATTGCCATTGCACTTATTTCCCAATTCGATTTCATTTTCAATACTCTAATGTCGCCAGAAATTCCAATCTCGTTTATCATATAAGAAAATCCTTTATCGCTTATATGAAAGCAGTTTGAAATATTAATGATTTCTGGACGATGCCCTACGAAATTGGTTATATTTATTAGGGCATTATCGTCAATTAAAGTGTTCCATGGAGTCAAATCTAGATATTTGCAAAATGGTCCAGTGCATAACAAATTTCGCCATTTTTTACTAATAATTTTCAATTTCATCAACTCCGGTAATGATAAATATGAAAATACTTTGAATAAGATTTTATCAGGTAGTGGTTCAGGTATAGAAAGCGCAGATGATTTTCTTCTAATCAAACTAGCGAGTCGAATACGTTTGTTTAAGGGGATATACTCCGTAGAGTGTGCTCTTTTCCTTATGGGTTCATTCAGAGATACTGGTTGCCGAGATAGTGACCCCGAAGATAATTGTTTTGGTGTGAATGACCAATTAGGTATAAATATTTCCATTTTACTTGAATTAATAGCTTGCTCGGCAGTATTTCTCATTTCTTCAAGGATATTTGGATTTGATCCACACAATTTCTGTAGATTATTTGATTTGATAACCATAAGTTCACATTGTGATATAGTTCTTACCGAGGTGGTTCTTGTTTGATTTCTATCTTTTAAATAGTTAAGAAAAGATGGTACACCGAAATAGCTTCCAATTGATAATCTTGCTAATGGAGTCTCTATTTCATTGTCTTCTTTCAAAACTTCAACTTCACCATTAATTATGAAATAGATATCACTGCATTCTTTATCGCCTTTCCGTAGTATGTATTCAAACGATCCATATGATACTGGCTCAACACGCAAGGCAAGTTGATGTATGATTTCAGCAGGTAAAGTCTGGAATATCGGTAGATTTTTGATGAAGCTTTGGATGGATATCATAGGAGATGAAATAGCAGTTTCAGGAGTGATTATTTCTTTGTTCTTTTTATCTTGAATTGCCAATCTTTCCTGGGCTTCATCTCTAATTCTTCTTTCTATAAGCGGATAATTCTTCAAAACAATATTCAAGGAGTCTGATGTTAAAACACCAACCAATACTTTTGTCTTGGCGATCACAGTGGCAGTTCTTGGTCGGTTGTATAATATTCCAATTTCTCCAAAGAAAGCACCGGAATTTAGTTCAGTATATATGGATTCACCATCTGTTGAAGTCACACTTACTACCCCCATCAAGATCCAGTACATTGATTTAGAAGATTCCCCCTTTTTGATTATATATTCTTGTGGATGATATTGCATCAATTTCAATTTTGATGCTACTTTAGTGTGAAATGAAGTTGGAGCTTTGTTGAATAACGGGAAAGTTGCAAGTAGGTTCAAAACATCAGCTGGGATATTGTTATAGATCATCTTGCTGTTGATGCTGCTGCTGAAGTTGTTGGACTCATCGGGATTTTCCGAGTCATTGTACTTCGTGTCAGGGGAAGTCTGTCGTATTTTGACTTCTGGAGTACTATTGTTACTACTATCATCATCAGCACTTTTATTAGTTTTGGGAAAAGATAACGGCGAAGGATTATAGGCGGGCTTTCTATGCAACATAGAGTGACTAAACTGTGACTTTGGTGGTTCGTTACTTATTGTGTTTATATATACGTGTATTGTTTCTTACTGTGTGTTGGCCGTGCGTTGATGTTGATGAAAAGTGAAATTTCCTGCCCAAGGACAAAGCAAATTTTGTAAAACCACAACTGAGTGGGTATATATACGTGAAATCAAATATGGAATGAAGACAGGTGGTAATATACTTTCACTATTAGTTATACGATGATTTTGTCCAAGAAAAGATTCAAAAATGACAAATCATAATATGTGAAATTGCATAAGGCAAATTAGAAAAATTAGCGAAAGCTGGTTTCCTTTTTCTACCCCCAAATCCCCCTTTAAGACCCCTTTTTAATATACTTATCCCTGGCTATTAGACCATGCAAACTGAATCACCAACATAACCTGGCTCTTTCTACAGCTGCTATGACAATGGATCCTTGATCTTAGAGAGAAAGGACTACGAACTACTGCAAATGTCGAGAATTTCTTTTGTTATTTTGTTCTGGAAATATGCAGTGCATATACATTTAACCCTACCATCAGGATTCAACTGGCAACAGGTAACCGGAGAAGTCCAGAACTTATCCTTTCCGTCCTAAAAAGGTAGAACAACAACGGCTGCTCTATTTCTTTCAACTTCAGTTGTTATACAACCGACATCTCATGTAACCTGAACACGACCGCTTATCTCGACTCTAGCCAGATTGCCGAGGAGAGGATTTATCCTCACGCCTAACATGGAAGACGAAACATCGTGGAACAACCTCGTCGACTTCTTGTTTCCATACGCAAATACCCAAGTACTATTCTGAGATTTCTTGCCTTCATTCCCTCCTTCATTCCTTCCTTCATTCCTTCCTTCCTTCACTCACTGTTAAACGAAGATATGCATGATTTAGAAGCCGATCATGCGCTCAGAGAATCCTGAAATAACCCTTTCACCATTTTTCTTGACTTCTTGTCTTTAGGTTAGTTGTCAAGAAGAAGATCAGCTGTCGAGTCGAATATCAGTATTAAATCGAAGATCATCAGGCTTAAAATGCAATGTTAATCAAGGCTCATTTACAAAGGAATCATCCAATGGACGGATGCAATAACCATCTGCTCCACAGATGCACAATTGAATATCTTCTATAGGATTATGAATTTTCGATTTGTAACATAAACAGTGGGATTTCTAAAATGCAACCCTAAATATAGATATGCATGTAACATTAGCTTGCATTAATGATCATCCAGCTGCATGAACTAGAGGTTTGATCAACATCTGGAAGAAAATATCAAGAGAGATACACTAGACTACTTAATATGGAAGTATATGATAGTTTACTGAGTATATATTGCATGTGTAATGTAATTCCTGCATATTACTTCTCATAATAAACCTCAAATTGAATTGAATAGAAAAAATTTTCAATCAGGAGGATAGAAAACCAATTGATCAACAATGTTTAGATCAATAAACACCACTATAGCTCTAAGGAATGTGTCTTCAAGGATATCGGTCCGTACTATAGTGCATTCAAAAGAAACCAAGGCTCTTTTGCAAAATCAGAAGGATAAAGAGAAGAAAAGGAAATTGAGACAGGAATTGAGATTCAAATCATTGGAGAATCCAGAACCACACCCTTTGCATATGTCAATAGCAGATGCGTTGAATATCTTGAGATCGTTGGAAGTGGGGAAACCAGCCGACAAGACAACAATCACTTGTAATTTATATGTTCGCCAAGAATTGGGTGCTAGTCCAATACTGGGAATCGTCGAAATACCTCACCCAATACAAAGAAATACAAAGCCAGTTGTTTTCACATCTCAACAGCCAGTTATAGAAGAATTGAAGAAGAATGGGATTGAAGCAGTGGGTGGTAGTGAATTAATTGAGAGATTCGTAAACCAAGAGTTGACTCCAGATCAGTTCACTCATGCATTTGCAACTACCGAGATAGAACCTCAATTAAAAGCAGTTGCCAGAATTTTGGGGCCTGCTGGCTTGCAGCCCACTAAGAAGAAAGGTACAGTTACTGACGACGTCAAGGCAATTCTTGATGTTTTAAGATCATTCCAAATCAAACAGAAAGATTGTCATATTGGATTCCCTGTTGGAAATTGTACTTATAGTGATGCCCAAATAATGGAAAATTTGAAAGCAATATCCGATGTCATATATGATCAAATTGATCCAAATGCACAAAAAAAGACTAGATTAGGTTATTGTTTCATCACAACTGCAAATAGTCCTGGTCTTGTTATTGATTTTAAGCAAGAATAGATATATATATATATATTGTAAATAGATAAATCCCACATTAATTAGCAGGATTATTCATTTTTCTTGGTTAAATCAACCTCTTCATATCCATTGCAACTATAAGCTACGATGATCCATGCGGGAAACCATCCAAGTATAACTATGAACCAAGTCCAGCTTTGTAGATCATTCCAAGAAGTTGCCAATTTTTCGAAGATTTCAGGATGCCCCAGAAATTCACCACCAACTAATATTAGGAAAAATGGGTTGGATATAACCAGGCATAAACATGCTAACAAACGATTTCTCTTCAACAACACTGGTACAAAAGTCATCGGTAATGCTAATATACCAACTGTAAAGGCCAATGCAAAATGAACTATCAAGAGCGCTGTAATTAAAAGTGATATTCCCAACAATGCCAATGATATTAATGAATATGTTATATCTGCTGATAGTTTCCTTCTTGGAAGTAAGGTGATAAATCCTAAACTCAGTAACAACAATTGCAATTGTGATGCTACAGTTATATCAATTTGGGGTATGACAAATGCTAGTATTACGCACGAGATTTCAACAAATGCTAAAACCATTAATAAATAAGTCAAATTATTAAAAATTGAATCGATTGATACATTTGAACCCAAAACCGCACCTAGTGCACTTAAAGCATAAGAAACAGCCAAAAGAACAGCGGACGGTAAATAAGTTCCAATAGATACAAAATGTTTTGGACTCAACATCAAATAAAAGAAGAATGATTGATGAAATTTTTCCAATAAGTTATTGACTGATCTGAATGTGGAATCGACAATTCTACCAAACTGAGTTACGTCATGGCCACTTGTACCTTTAGCCTTTATTGTAAATGCTTGGATTTGCCAACCTGAAAAAGCTTCACAGCCATGAATTTCATTAGTTAATCCATTCAATGTCAATCTCAAAATTCCCTTGAGCAAAGTTATTAATCTTGTAGTATAATCTATAGATTTATCAGAAATCCCCTGCATTGAACAACTTATACCTTCGTGTTTACTAATTAAATTTGCTGAATTTAATAAATCCAAATTTGGTAATTGTCCATTCAATCCTTCATAAAACATGTCATAGTATTCAAAATAATCTCCTTGTTTTCCGTATTCCATGACAATTGCCGCTTCGATTGATCCTGCTGTTTCATCTAATGATGTATGGTAAGCTTCAACCCAAGACCTCAATGATTTATGACCATTTTCGGGAAATACAAATACAATGTTCTTGGACCAAACTGATAATCTTGTGAAATATCTAGCTAAAGCCATGGCTAAACTCATGGCACCCTGATTAAATTCATCATCTGAATTTATCCATGGTACAACTAATGCCATAGCCTCGGTATTTTCTCCTCTTGGTGCATGCATAATTGCGTATAATGTATTGTTTGCAAATCCATTGTGGTGAGTTGAAACTTGTAATCCAAGATCTTTCAACCATGATTCGATGATCGCATTCCTTTCTTCAACAGCCAATGGCTCCAACTTTCCAATCTCGTCTCTATATCCTCTGACAATATTCCATTCACTTTCTCTAAAATATGAAGTAGCCTGAGCTGGCATTAAAGCATTTTCTGAAATGTAAACATCACGATAATTTCCTTGTTGTGGCAATGTGATCAACCACATGAAACTCAACACTGCTAATAGTATAGATAATCTAGGTAGCAACTTTATAGCCTTGGGAATCAATCCCAATTTGTTGATTTTTCTATATATTGTTTCAGCAAGAGCCATGATTTGAAGAAACAGTAGATACTGAACAAACCCATTTTTTCAACCGTGCTTTTTTCAGTTCTTCGGTTTTTCACATTCAGTTTCGATCTGCAAATATCAATGGTTTCCTATAAACACCTACAACGACAACTAAGACGGCTACCACTACCACAAGAAATCATAACTTATGGATCATTGGTACTAAAATCGAACTATATAAACAAAAACACCAAAAGATTCTCCTATATATTCGATGATATCTTGAACTATGAAAAGTACAAACAAATCCCACTACTTCTAGATCACATTTATAAGCAAGACAAACCCCAATGGTTTAATGAATTTATGAAAATTCCATATATTCAAGTGAAAGGAAAATGGCCGAGTGTTCATATAATAGATGATATAACGAAGGATAAACGCGTGTTGGATCCATACTATGAAAGAATACCGAAACCATTTCTGGTTGTAGAAATTATCGGAGGTGAAGAAGTTCCTACCTTGCCATTAATTAAAAGGTACGCAAACCAAGAAGATCAAGTGGGACAAATAGTAAAGGAAGTTGAAAAATTATACACATTCATCATGAGTAGAAGAAATGAACTTGGTGTATCAAACCATCCATTCGAAGTTATTTATGTTCCTTCGAAATTGGGGTTACCTGAGCATCCAGTGGGTATAGATATAAAACTAAGAAATAAGGTGAAACTAGTTAGAAAAATATTTGAAAGTCATATACCAATCAATAAGCAACTTTTGGAACAATTACAACAAATTGAATCTCCCATAAATAGACATTTCTATAAACATCTTGCAAAAAAAAGGCAAGATAATTCCACTAGCTTGGAAGTGATGCTGCTTTTGCAAAAACAAGGAGTCGTAAGTGACGAAAGTTTTCATAAAATCATAAATAAATATATTCAACAACAGATATATCTCGATGGAGGAAGATATCAGATCAATTCAAATAATAAAGTTTGAACGAAAATATAGACTTTACTCAAATTTGAATATTGTATAATTTTGATTCAACGAGTCAACAAGACAACCATATAGTGAATTAAGTTTCAATCTAGCTGGTTCAAATGATGTATGTGGTAACGGGATTGCAATGGAAGATGATGAATTAATGATGAGTAATTTATCTGATAATGCAATCAAATCATTATCCCTGTGTTCGTAAGTCTTGACGTTGGGTATAGTTGATAGTGCAGAATCAAGACTGGATATGATTAATGAAGAACTTTCGTCAATGTATGTAATTATCATTTCGTCATCCCATTTGGTTAGTCTTAAATTTGTATGTTTGGGTAAGTTAATAGATTGTACTGTCTCAATTGAAATTTTAGAAGAATGGAAATCATTGATTTGTTTTAGTATCGTATCAAAACTTGATTGTAAAGACTTTTGCTCGTCTTTTAGTGTAGTTGTTGTACGTTGACTTTTCATTAATTCCAGTTCAATGTCAAAGTATTTCAAGAAACTGTTACTCAACAAGGTTGTGCTGATAAATTTCAAAACATTTGATGTCGAGTAATTAATTTCGATCTCCTGTTCATTCAACATATCAATGATTGATTTAGCCCAATCTAAAAACTCAGCAAATTGTTTGTGTTCAATCTGTAGCTCCCAAAGAAATTTGTAATACAACTTCAATTGCAACTTACAAGATGAGAGTAGAAAACTCAAGCTCTTTTCAGATATACCTAAAACGTTTTCCCATTTAGTTATACCAAGTAAATCATTAACTAGTATGATAATTCTTTCCATTGTTGAAATAAGATACTGGAAGTTTGTTTTCAAACAATATTCGTACAAGGAGTTTGATAATTTGTGTAATCTTTTATATCCTCTTTCACCAAATTGATTCAACCAAAAATCTTTTGTAGATTCTGGTATAAGATTTGTGATTAATAAATCACTGAGATACGTGAGTAGATTTTCTTTACCATCTACTTCACTAGCCAAGTTGGACAAATATCGATCTAACAATGTAATAAATGGCACAATCTCCTTCTCAATATTCTGAATAGTTTTAGTAAAAAATTCCAATAATTCGATTATTTGACATACCTTGATTATCAGGTGGATATATGAGGATTTATTCGTGACATGGAACTTGATTGATACAATTTCACTATCCTCAAAGTAAATCTGATCAAACAAATCATTGTTTAGTTGTTGCTTAATGTGCAAATTTGGGGCGTTGTACTTTATGGAAAGTAGTTTATTGAAAGTGAATGTTATGGAGTCATTATCAACAACAACTAGATAGTTTAGTGAATCTGTCAAATCATAAATCTTTGGAAAATGCTGCAATTTGTCGTTGCTACTAGTCAACTTGTAATCAGTTGTATTCCAATTAATGAATCGTATATCGTTGAATTTGCGATCCAAAGTTTTAACTAGTTGACCATTGTTTGAATCGTATATATTGATCAAGTCATTCAGTCCAGACAAGCAGAAATATTTGTCATAAAAAGTGATATGTTTGATCAACGACTTGTTGTTGATTGAGTAAATTCTTTCACCATTCATTCTATAGCACCAAATAGACATTTTATTCATTGATACGAATATCAAATTTAAAGGAGGACACCATGTGAAGATAGCGTTAGGATCTGACAACAAGGAAGGGAGTTTACCGTTGTATATGGTAGATGTGATGGTGGTCTTCATATGAGCTCATAAAGGTGGGATGTTAACCTGTTGATCTCTTTGTTTGTCCGTTCCTGTTTTTTGGCAACATCTGGTTGTAAGATTTGTGAGAGAAAAACACCAACAAAGTTATACCAGCGTGTACTCCTGCTGTTGTTGATTGTACAATTAGCATGAGTGCACGGAACTAAATTAACACGGTCAACCACCAAACTGCCAAAGACAACACCAATACAGCCAAGTGCAAGACATGAACCAGGACTGAGAATGTTTATCATTTCCGCTGAACCAAAACAACCATTATGATTTGCGACATGGGAAACAAAGCAAAAAAAGCAACTCTAACTTGATCACATTATTTGCACGTGCCCGGAAAATAAATACCGCAATATCACTCATTGGCCAGTTACAGGGGTAGCACTACACAACAGGGTCAAAACAAATAAAGGTAACTACAGTTAGAAAAAAAAATAAAAAAAAAGGACGTGTCACCAACAACAGTATTCGAGGTGGAGCATACCGTAATACTGCAATTGAGAATAACATAATCTAAAATTCTCCTCGTCAATTCAAATCACAATATCTCCTTGTTTCTTACTTCTTGCTTCTTACTTCAGTCGTCGATCAGCATATCCACTATGAATTACTCAATGGATAATAATGTTTCTTCTGCTACTTTACGTAAGAGAAAAACTTTAAAAAAGTCAATAAACTTTTCGATAATGGTCATTGGTGAGAGTGGCATGGGAAGATCAACGTTGATAAATACATTGTGTGGCGGAAATTCTATAGTTCCCACATCGTCGACTACTAACCAGGATCCTTTCACCAAGAAGTTGACTTTGAGACATGAAAATGTTGAATTGGAAGATAACGAAGGTCACAAAATTTTGTTGAATATTATTGATACGCCAAATTTTGCCAACCTGATCAATTGTGACGATGACTTTAAGGTCATTGTTGATTTTATAAGACATCAATTTGATGAGGTCTTGTTGGAAGAAAGCAGAGTCAAACGTAATCCAAGGTTTAAAGATGGCAGAATTCATGTATTGCTTTATATGATAAATCCAACTTCGCATGGGTTATCAGAAATTGATGTTAAGTTCTTAGAACATGTTAACAATTTGGTTAACGTTATTCCAATTATAGCGAAAGCAGACTCCTTGACACCAAAAGAGTTGAAATTAAACAAGTTGTTAGTATTGGAGGATTTAAATAACTATGGGATTAACTTCTATAAGTTTAATGAATATGAGTATGAACAAGATTATATCGATGATGAAATCATTGAATATAACAAGTATTTGAATTCTTTAATTCCATTTGCTATAATTGGTGCCAATGAATACAAAACAAATCCAAATAGTGAAGAAGATGAAGATATTATAAAATTAAGAATCTTGGGCAAAGATTTCAAACCTATTAATATAGATAACCCTGACATAAATGATTTTACTATTTTGAAAAATGTTTTGTTAATCACTCATTTGAATGAATTTAAAGATATCACTCATGATACTATATATGAGAACTACAGAACTGAAGCATTATCCGGTAAACAATTTCAATATGTTAGTAAGAGTGTTACTGAATCTTCCGCAACTAAATCTAGTAGCGGCGGCGCCAACGATAACAATAATAATGAAGAATCTGATTACTTGATTAAGGAAGAACAAATCAAATTAGAAGAAGAAAGATTAAGAAAATTCGAGGAAAGAGTACATCAAGATTTAATAAATAAAAGAAAAGAATTATTAGAGAGAGAGAATGAATTGAAAGAAATTGAAAAAAGATTATTAAGTGAAGGTTTGAAATTAAATGAGAATGGGGATGTTGTAAAAGTAGAATAATAGCTGAATATAGGGAGTGAAAAGAGCCGAGGAGAAAGTATGGATTCTCTATATAGATCTAAATGGAGTATTTTGTAACAATTTCATTGAATATACCTGTTTTAATT
Organism: Nematodospora valgi; assembly: GCA_030565165.1. Classification (NCBI taxonomy): domain Eukaryota; kingdom Fungi; phylum Ascomycota; class Pichiomycetes; order Serinales; family Debaryomycetaceae; genus Nematodospora; species Nematodospora valgi. Next base: position 18,986 of record JAJMBF010000032.1, read on the forward strand.
TGTTGATCTTTTAATAAATCATGATCACCGTCATATCTTTTCAACTCTGTAATCAATTCCTGCGACTTCCCACCATTAGTCAATTTATCAAAGGTAATTTGATTGGCAATGAAATCTTCATCAACTTTACCCAAAGCATTAATTTGATTCAATAATTCCTGAGCTTCGGGAAAATGTTTTAATTGTAAAGTCAATGCAAATAACACGTTTAATATTCTAAATTTACCTTCATCGTCGTCATCAAAATCGCTTGATAAAATTTCATCATAGAAATAATAGCTATTGTTAATATTATCTGAACCACCCTTCGCTGACAATAGCCAAGATTCCATAACTTGATAGATAATATTGTCTCTTGCAGAATCTGGAAACTGGTTTAAGTTATGGAAAACCTTAGTAGCACCATCAAGATTGCCGTTAATCAAATATAATTGAACTAACACCAAAAAAGGTTCCAATTCATTGTATTTTTTCAAAGTATTCACATTTTCGATATATGTATTCAAGAACGAAATAGCTTGATTGATATCATTTTCAAATTTAACCAAATAAAAAGCAGTTAAAACAGCTTGTAATTCAAATTGTGCCGATTGAACATCTTCAAAGTATGTTGAATCATCAGTTCCAAAATCTTTCAAGTCATTCCATGCGCTCAACAAATGGAAGAATTCTTCGTTGTCTGGAAACTTATTTTTCCCTTCTTCAATTAACTGTGATGCATCTTGCTCCAATGCTATTGTCGATCTAATTTGATATTCCAAAGCTTTCAATTGGTTTTCTAAGGAAAATTGCTGAAGAGAATACGCTTTGACTTTATTGTGTTGGTAAGTATAGAATTGGTTTCTGATCCTATAGAGTTCTCCGGAATCTGAGAATGCATCCATTCCTATAAGATATGTGGTGTAGTTGGTATCGGTGGTTGGTTGTAAACGTTGTGTTGTACGAATTGATTTTTTTTTCTTTCGTTGATTCTACATGATTTTTGTTTTCTACGTGTTGCCTAAACACCATATGAATGATGATATTAAAACTAAGTACAAAAACTAGACAGTGACTACTTACCATCTCTTAACTTCTCCCACGCTGACCTAGTGTCTGGCTCTTTGGCCGTTATGCTGTCATCTGGTGCGTCAAAGGTGATGCCATCATTATCGACTTTAGTAGGTTGATCACTCACGTCAAACCCATTAGCAAGGCGAATTCTATCCCAATGAGATAAGTTGTCTGCACTTATACCTATACCATCAGTGAAATGTCCATATTGATTGTGATGCTTCATTTGTTCTTTGTACGCATTTGCATCAAATTTAACTTCGTTTTCACCCAACGGTTTTCTTAATCTTGGATCTCCTTTGATCAATCGTGGATCGGGTACTTTGAATCTTGAGTCTTGTGAAGTTTTCATATAATAATAGTAAAACGATGACAAATTGCCGTAATCCATGTTGTTCCAAACATTTCTTTGCGTTTCGTTGAGTTTCCCTGAGTCCAAAACATAGTTGTAACTTCGAAATCTTGCTATTTGTCCCACAACCATCAAGTTCACCAAACCTATAAAAAACGATAGCATTGGCTTTTGAACAAACAGGAGTTTGTTGACCGGTTGTCTTTTCATTCCTCTGTAATAGATCGTTGGAGTTAGAAATCCAAACATACCAGAAGCATACCCCATTAGATTATTCGAGACTAATATTGCCTGCAACTCGTTTTTCAACTGGTGTCTATCCTGTGGTGTCAATTGTCGATCAGCCTCATAGAAGTCAATAGCTGCCTGAAATTGCTTAGGCGTTGAATACCTCTTGAAGTAATTCTCCTCCTCCGCTTCTGACATAGAGTAAATGGTTGGAATCGAAAAGAACGGAGAATTGAACAAAATCAATTACATAAGTTAATCTTGCGTGGAAATACACAAATTTTACAATCCTTAAAACAACTCAACTTCATTGACCCTTTGTTGCTGAAATACCCTATCCATGGTGTAATCTGAGCTCATCCCACACATATAACTCGTGCTTCTTACCTGTGTTGTCACGGTGGCCCACACCAAGGACTTTAGAGAAATGGGCATTCTTGTTTTGACCATCAATTAATGCGTCGTTTGTACAATTCCTTAGTTCTCTGATGATAAACGTTGGATTGAAAGCAGTCATCATGTAGTATATGGTGGGTGTTCCTAAATTCTGGTAGTCCATTGTCTTCCAGACGTTCTGGACATTATTGTTGGAAAATGAATTGCTGTCTCTTTCTTTATCAAACAAATACTTGGTGGTCAAGTTATTTTCAATAATCAAATTTCCAAAACCAATACACAATAAAGAGGTGGATACTAAACTAAAAAGAGCTGTTGTGGTGGAACCTTCTAGCTTAACCAGTCATACAATGTAGGACCTAAGAATCCCAGCATACTACTTGTGTAGCCCGCCACGCTTGATTTGACGGCAATTTTTTGCAATTGCACTGCCAATGTGACTCTGTCTTTATGGTTCAAAGTTTGATCAGCATCATAAAACTTGATGCATTGGTTGAATTTAAATTACTCTGATGTTAACACTTGTTGCAATGGGTTTGCTGATATAGTGAAAGTAGTTGTACTTGAAGCTGCAGAGCTATAGAAAGCAAGGGTAAAGCAGCTCATTGGGAGTTATCTCTATTTATATATTCTTTACTGTATAACCGCTACACACCAACCTATAATTTATTGTCGCTTCTTTTCTCTTCTCTCAAAGCAATCAATTGTTTGACCACTTCATCGAACTTTATCATTGCATTCTTGCCCTGTTCTTCTGGAATGTCTCTGTTTCTGACATTGACACTTTCGTTGGTTTCTTCTTCTTCACCGACAATGAATATAAAGTTGTATTTATACATTTGACCTGTTCTGATTTTCTTAGGTAAGGTGTTACCACTAACATCAACATCACAATAGAAGAAATAATCATCGTTCAACAGCTTTCGTAATTTTTCTGCATATCCGTAATATTTAGGTCCAACTGGTACTATCAAGATTTGTCTTGGTGATAACCAGAACGGCCATTTACCCTTATAATGTTCAGTCAAGATAGCAGTCATTCTTTCCACTGATCCTAATATGGCTCTGTGAATCATCACTGGTCTTTCAGTGGCGCTGTTACTTTCAGACCTGTATTCTAATTCGAATCTTTGTGGCAACTGGAAATCTAATTGAATGGTAGCACATTGGAACCATCTCTTCAAGGCATCGCTAATCATGATATCAATTTTTGGACCATAAAATGCACCGTCTCCTAGGTTTAACTCCCAATTACCTTTTCCTAAGAAATCATTTAATGCTTCCTCTAATTTACTTTCAGCTGAGTTCCAGGTTTCAATATCTCCGACGTATTTCTCTGGCCTGGTTGATAATTCCATCTTGAAATCAAATCCAAATATACCATACATTTTCTTTAATAAATCAAATACTCCTGCAATTTCAGTACCGATTTGCTCGGCAGTACAGAAGATGTGTGCATCATCTTGTTGGAAACGACGAACTCTAGTTAATCCTGACAATGCACCAGAAAATTCATTTCTATGAATGACACCAAAATCAGCAACACGCCATGGCAACTCACGATATGATCTTTCTCTTGATTTGAAAAGTAAACAATGGCCTGGACAATTCATTGGTTTCAAGCCAAAGGTTTCCTTCTCAACTTCAAATGAAAACATATTTTCTTTGTAATTTTGCCAATGTCCTGAAGTTTCCCACAATTTGGTTGAATACATGTTAGGTGTGATGACTTCGTCATAACCTCTCTTTCTATATTCAGTTCTCAAAGTATCGACTAATGTATTATAAATTCTGGTACCATGAGGCAACCACATAGCGGAACCGGGAGAATATTCATTAAAAATAAATAATTCTTGTTCTTTACCAATTTTTCTATGATCTCTTTCAGCAGCTTCAGCTAAAAATTTCAAATGTTCAGTCATTAATTTTTTATCCGGGAATGAAATACCATAAACTCTTTGCAAAGAATCATTATTAGCATCACCAAGGAAGTAGGATGAAGAATTTTTCAAAACTTTGAAAGCTTTGATTCTTCCTGAATGTGGAATATGTGGACCAACACATAAATCAATTAATGGACCACATCTATAAACAGTTGTTGAAGTTCCATCTGTAATTTTATCATTAATGAACTTCACCTTATATTTATTATAATGGAACATTCTTAATAAGTCCTCTTTTCTCATTTCTAATCTTTCAAACTTTTGCTTTTCTTTAATAGCTTTCGTAGCTAATTGTTCCAAACTACTAAAATCACCTTGAGTAACGAAAGTCTCACCATTATTGATGGACATATCATAGAAAAACCCATCTTCTGTTGGTGGACCATGAGATAAATGACATCCGTAATGACATTCACAGGATTCTCCCAAAATATGGGCAGAAGAATGCCAAAAGACAGCCTTTCCTTCAGGATGTTCGAAATCTAAAAATTCTAATTGAACATCTCCTTCTAATGGACGTGGCATATCCCATAATTTGCCTTCAACTTTAGAAATGACTTGTCTCTCGGCAAAAGATTTACCAATTGATGCAGCAATGTCCATTGGTGAAGTTTCAAAAGCAATACCTTCTTTAACAGTACCATCCTTTAAAGTGATTTTGATCGGAACTCTTTCTTTTCTGCTTATTTCTTCATCATATTTGGCTTTCAACTCGTCAAATAATTTGATTCTTTCTTCAAGAAAAGCAGGTTGTGGATCTAAATACAATGGATTCTGAGAAGCGCTCTTCTTATCCTTTTTCTTATCTTTCAAAGATAAGTTTTCAACTTTATCTACTACTTCAGACATTGGGTTCTGGTCGAAAGTCGTATGTGCTGTTACGTTTTCCTCTAAAGTAAAGGAAAATTTTTTTTTCAGCACCTGGAAATTTTATTGACTCATTTTGTAACACTTCGCCATATTTAACTATCACGATATTGGTGGGGTACATGTTGAAAGCAAACATACAAATAGAGGAGTTGCAACAGTTGTTCGATCAAAGTGAAGAATTGATAGAGAAGAATTGTTCAAGATTAAAACAAATAAAACAAAATTTGCAGCAAACTCAAGAGATCTCTTTCCAGGACATACACGGCAAACTAGCGGATCTAGTAGTGAAAATAAAAGGGAGTAACCTACTATCGCTCGATAATGTACGGGCGCCATATGCTCCATACTTACAAGAGATTCTCCAATCAACAAATGAATTGGACGTGAATAATAAATTTAAGGTGCAATTGTACAATGTATTCAAAACTTTCCAATAACTATATATACAGGGATAACTTTCATAATGAGAATGGAAGTACGTCAAAAAGTCTTTGGAGCAAGTGATACTATTTTATTGTAATTCATATCTTTTAATTCTTTGGCTACAACAGATCCAATTCTTGTTCCCAAAGGCTCACCATTTTTATTTATCAATACACATGCATTATCATCGAATCTGACAACTGATCCATCTTTTCTTCTGAAGGGAGCTCTGGTTCTAACTATCACCGCACGACATATGTCTCTTCTTTTGACTCTATTACTGGATGCTTGACCTGTTAATTCTTGTTGCAATGGTCTTGCTTTCTTAACAATACATGTGATTTGATCTCCTACTTTTCCACAACTTTTAGGTCCATGACGCAACACTTTGATGCATTCTACTAGATGAGCACCCGAGTTGTCTATCACATTAAGCATTGTTTTAAGGTAAATCATAGTTGGCTGTTTGGTTCTATTGATGACAACAGTTGTAAAAAATTTTCCTAGCTTTCAACTTAGTTTTAGAACTCACGTTTATATACCGGATTTACTACCAATCCAATTGAGTAGGATATGCTTCGGTTTCGTAGATGGTTTAGTTGGAATGCTTCAAAGATAATAACAGATAGGAAGTCCAAGTTCCAAGCACGACATGTCACGCTAACTGATGAAAACGAGATACCTTTAATTTTAAAGAATTTCCTCAGAGAGCATAAATCCATATCTCGTGCAAGCCATCCCCATATAATTGCATGGAGAGTAAAACATGATGATCGACTAAATCAGGGATTCAAGGATAATGGTGAAAAGGGAGCTGGGATGAGATTATTGGATGTACTTTCTAAGTATGACCTAATCAATTTGTTGGTTATTGTTACTAGATGGTATGGTGGCAACCCGATTGGAAGTTCCAGATTTAGACATATCAACAATGCTGCTTTGAACAGTCTTCGAAGTGCTAACAAGATATAACATACATACAAAAATTCTAAATTCTATAAATTCTTTTTATCTAATTCTCTATCAATATTCAGATCAATATCTTCGGTTGTTTTCACAATATAATCATAGATTTTTCTCATAAATAAAAACTGTGAAAAAGCGACCAAAGCGACTATGGCAAAGACAATGAATCTCTCGTAATCTGATTCAACATCCATGAAAGCATATGGATATCTACCCCCATTACTTGTGTCTACGAGATATTTCAATAAAAACCAGTAAAACAGAGTCAAGAAAACAACAAAACCTAAAGCAGTGGAATTCTTGATTGTCCAACGTGGCATGAAAACTAAATAATCAATTAGTAATGAGACAACGGGCATCAAGTGGATTGACAAATCGGTTGCAACTGACATCTGGTATTTACTTGGATTTTTAGTTAATAATTGTAAGAAGAACAATCTCAATGGCCAATACACCAAAGCAACAATGGTTTCAAGAGCTAACCCAATTGGATGGAGGTTATTTTTTATATCAAACAACAAATCTGATTTAATCAAATGAGCAACAAATCCGACAGTAAACACAATCATCGAATAAACCAATGATAGATTGGTGAGGAATTGCCAGGGGCCTGCTTGAGCCAAATGATCTGGTAATTGAAGTTTAACTATATTAGTATATGCACCGTACAACCCAATTGCAATTGAAAGACCATCAATGGCTGCAATCACGGGATTTCCTACAACTCTTCTTCGGGACATGACACCTATTGATGTTCAGTTTAGAGATCTATAGAAAGTAAGATGAAAAAAAAAGAAAGTGTGTGGCATGTGATGTGGTGTTATATTGCAACAATTGATTTATTCAAGAATAATTGTTTGCTGTATTCATAGAAAAACTACAATGGTTATATGGTTTATTTCTCTCCCTTGAAAAATCTAGCAAACGATCTTGTTCTCGAAGTGGATCTTGATCTGGACTCATTAGATACTTTTAATCTAGAAATGTCTAAGTTTCTCCCTCTTTCTTCCCCTAAAAGATTTGTATATGAGTCGTTTCTTAAATATGTGGGACTTAAAAATCTGCTTTTTCTTTTCGACAGCGCAGCTGGCTTTTCATTGAATCCAATATTTTTAATCCACTCCTCAAAATACTTGGACGAATCTATGGGTTTGTCAAGGCTTCTGACATATTGATAAGTTGGCTTCACCACAACTACTGGCACCAAAGCACATTCAAGGAAATGCTTTGATAATGATGATTTACTAAACAATGACGACCTGTGATGATCCTTACCGACATAATGACGAGTCCCGATCACCATCATTGAAGGGGTATATTCATCAATAGCATTTTTCAAGTGTTTTTCGGGCTTCCCTATAACAACTTCGAAAACCAATGCAATTTTCTTCAAATGAACATTCAAGTTATCAAATTTTTGTATATTGGCTTCGGCTTTATATTTGTCTATTGAAGCGTTGCATCTCTCATCTAGCACTTGTAGCACAATAATAGTATCACCATTTGTGACCATTTCATCGAATAGCCATTCGATAGCCTTGGAACTTTCAAAATCATTATTGTAGCCAACAAGCCACGTCTTGTTGTTCCTTCTAAACTTGAATTGTTGATGCTTGACCTTGAGCGTGAGCGATTTTCTGTTCCCGTGAGGTGTTGTATCAAACGTAATACCTCTCTCTAAGGACTTGAGACGTACCAATGAGGGTCTAGTTGAGCTCGTTGATGAAGAAGACCTGGAATGTGGGGTGGTGGGGTTCAGTTTGTTATTAAATATCTCGAATGTGTCAGTAGACGCATTTGGTGAAAGCAACAATGGAGTGGTCACGATCGAATTGGTCGGTGATATTACGGAATCCAAATCATAATCGTCGTAATATAACCTTCCCAATAGGTCAGATGAGTCATTTTGTTGTCGATACAAGTATATCGAGTCGTTATATGTGTGATACAAGGAAGCATTTAATCTTGTGTTACGATCTGTTTCAGTCTCTTCTTCTTCTTCTTCTTCTTCTTCTTCTTCTTCTGCCTCTTGTTTTGCTTCTTCTTCTTTTTCCTCTTCTTCTGTTTGTGCTCCTATCTCCTTGTCATTTGCTTCTATCGGCTTGTCTTTCTGATGCGGTGCTGTCTCCTTGGTGCTCATGATTGGAGAATTAGAGCTGGTGGACGTGGAGGAAACGGTGACTGTAGTCGTGAATGTAGTAGTGCTTAAAGTGGTAATCACCAACACAAATACACAAGAAAAACGATGAGACTAAAAAAGCCGTGCAGAACAAAACTAGATTCAAATCTAATCTATACAATCATTGATGTTGCAGCACTACCAGCAAGAGTGTTCACTTCACCAATTCACCAATTGGATCGTCCGTTATTTACTCCACTGTTGCTTTCGACTGTACCCCATAATCGGTCCATTTTGATACCTCCAATATTATCCATTATATAAAACTTTCTCTTGATGTTTGTCTTTGAATCTATTTCCTCCCATGTTGTATAGGTTTTGTATATTTTGGGTGCCGGCAGTAATTTCAAGCATCTATTGCCACTTATCTTCAACAACTCGTTGTATGTCTTTCCCCCGGTGAAGTTCAATTTCTCGATGATTAAGTTTTCATCATTGACCAAGTTCTCTAATGTTTGTGATTTGGTCTTGTCGTATAATCTAAATATTCTCGTCACGTAATCTCTTGTTTTCCATTGTATCACACCAACAGGCAACCACGTACCAAGTAATACAGAAGAGGCGTATATATCATCAAACTGGGGAGATTCATAAAATAGTTTAGCACCGTATATTCCCAACACACCAAACCCCAACGTCAATCTCTTTAGCATCGACACATATTTTGCTGAGGGAGCCTCGTATAGTGCCAGATATGACAACCTGTACTTCTCTGGCAATCTGGTTTTGGTTAGCTTATTACGTTCTTGTATATATACTGGATCATCTTCCAAAGTTGGAGACCAAGGATTATTTTCACTTAAAATCTCATCTGTCTCGACTTTCGAGTCTGACGAGTTGAAACTCTTGGTGGACCCGTAACAGGACCTGGATGACACTGAAAACTGTCTATATACGCCCAACACAGGACGTAACGCGAGTCTGGACAGAATCATCATCGATTGTTGGTAGATTGGTTAGTTGCTTGGGGCCGTTGCGCTGTTGTTACCTTCTTGCTCTGGGTAGTAATTTTTTCCTCTAAAAGCAAAAGACGTTTGAGTGACAAACAAACAAACAGCAAAACCTCATAGAAAAAATTAAAAATTTTAAGGCCTGACAGTAGGAATCTTATCAATCACCATACAACTCGTCCATAACCCCCTCCACTTTCCATAAATCATATAACAATGGACTCTGATGCTACTAACCGATTCATTCCAGAATACCGTCGTACTAATTTTAAGAACAAGGGCCGTTTTCAAAGTGATGAATTAAGGAGAAGAAGGGAGACCCATCAGGTTGATTTGAGAAAACAGAAGAGAGAAGAGGTCTTAGCTAAAAGAAGAAATTTCCATCATGAGGGTAATGACTCCGAAGATGAAGAGGAGTTCAACATGAATGTAAATAATGATGAAAATCAGTTTTACAATAGATTGAAACAGGATTTACCGAAAATGGTGGAAATGATTCAGGCACCAGATTTTGATTCCCAGTTAGCTGCCACAGTCAAGTTCCGTCAAATTTTATCAAGAGAACACAATCCACCGATCGATTTAGTAATTCAGTCTGGTGTAATCCCAACTTTGGTTGAGTTCATGAAAGATGACCATCCTGATATGTTACAATTGGAGGCTGCGTGGGCTTTGACTAACATTGCCTCTGGAAGCTCGATCCAAACAAGTGTTGTTGTTGAAGCTAATGCTGTTCCGTTATTTGTTCAGTTATTATATTCGCAATCCTTTGAAGTCAAAGAGCAAGCTATCTGGGCTCTTGGTAATGTTGCAGGTGACTCTTCCGATAATAGAGATTACGTTTTAAGTTGCAATGCTATGGAGCCAGTTTTACAATTATTTAATTGCACTAAGATGTCTTTGATTAGAACTGCAACTTGGACTTTATCGAACTTGTGTCGTGGAAAATCTCCCCAACCTGATTGGAATATTGTGTCACAGGCAATCCCAACCTTAGCCAAATTAATTTATTCTGTTGACGCGGAGACTTTAGTCGATGCATGTTGGGCCGTATCATACTTATCGGATGGTACTAGTGAAGCAATTCAAGCTGTTGTGGATGCAAGAATTCCACATCGTCTAGTCGAGTTATTAGGTCACGAATCTACATTAGTTCAAACTCCTGCTTTAAGAGCAATTGGTAATATTGTAACAGGAAGTGATTTGCAAACACAGATTGTTATTAATGCAGGAGTTTTACCTGCATTGGCACCTTTATTGAATTCTCCAAAAGATACTATTAGAAAAGAAGCTTGTTGGACTATTTCTAATATTACTGCAGGTACAACAGATCAAATCCAGGCAGTAATAGATGCTAATTTGATTCCTCAAGTAATTAGATTATTAGTTCATGGTGATTATAAAACTAAAAAAGAGGCTTGTTGGGCAATTTCAAATGCTTCATCAGGTGGATTGACTAAGCCTGATCAAATTCGTTATTTAGTTAATCAGGGATGTATCAAACCCTTGTGTGATTTATTGGCAGTCGCAGACTCCAAAATAATCGAAGTCACCTTGGACTCGTTAGAAAATATTTTGAAAATGGGTGAGATGGATAAAGAAGCCCGTAACACAAACGTGAATGAAAATGCATTGTATATTGAAGAAGCAGGTGGAATGGAAAAGATATTTGAATGTCAAAATAATGCAAATGAAAAAATTTATGAAAAATCTTATCATATCATTGAAAAATATTTTTCAGATGAAGATGAACATATCGATGATGAAAACATTGTTCCTGAGAGTTACGGTAATGCATTTGGTTTCGGTATAGATTCAAATCAACAACAAAATTTCCAATTTTAAGATCAAATCGAAGGATCCATGGTGTTTATTGTTAGTTCCTTCTTATATTAATTGATTGATTAGTTATGATTTTTCTCTTCCCCCCTCCCTTTATTAGTTATTTAGTACTCTGGCATTTCTCTTTTTTTATTAATAAATACATAAGTTCTCTAAGTTAAGTTTTCTGTAGTTGTGAAATCAATCCTTCAAGTGTGGTAGCATTTTGCTTCAGCCTTATTATTGTTGTGTCGTTTTGCCCGTACGTTGATAAAAATTTTGAGCCAATGTTTATTTCAAAAATCTTGCAACGATTACATCCTCTTCTTCTGAACAACCATGGCAGACAAGGAGAGAACATTACCTATACCTGTCCCAGATAAGGATGCAAGTGATAAAAACGATGTACCCCTAATAGATCCTCATTTGACGGGGCAGAAATCCAAGCCCACCCAACCTATGTCCCCGTTGTTATTATCATTACCTGAAAATCAATTCAATTTCCACAAAAATCTTTCAAATACAGTTCCAACCCCGGCAACTGAAAAAGCAATAGCATCAATAGCCCCAATGTTAGAAACTTTTACACCTAAGACGCATGCACAAGATTCGGCATCAAGATTAAATTCTATCTCATCGTCACCAGGTAATGCCAGCACTGAGGAAGTTATTGGTGAAGAAGTGCAATCATTAACTGCTGAAAACGTTGTTGGAGTCAAATCTCACTCAAATTCATTTTCAGATGGTCAAAAATTGAGCAAAACTGTGTCAAATACTTCAAATACTTCCAGAAAATCAATTTCCATACACAAGGAGAATATAGGTCCAAAATTACCTAAAATTGGCAAAATTGGTGTTTGTGCCATGGATGCAAAAGTTTTATCGAAACCTTGTAGACGAATTTTAAACCGTCTTATAGAAAATGGGGAATTTGAGACTATAATTTTTGGTGACAAAGTTATCCTTGATGAAGCTATTGAAAATTGGCCAACTTGTGATTTTTTGATCAGTTTTTTTTCAACTGGGTTTCCTTTAGATAAAGCGATTGCTTATGTTGATTATAGAAAGCCTTTTACTGTTAACGATTTGGTCTTCCAGAAGGCCCTCTGGGATAGAAGGGTTGTATTGGCTATATTGAATCACGCCAAGGTTCCCACTCCAGATAGAGTTGAAATAAGTAGAGATGGAGGACCACATTTAGAACCTCAATTAATTGAGAGATTAAAAGAAATAGGAGTGTCAGCTGAAAAGCTTAATGTGTTAACAAATCAAAGTGAACCGGATTGGGAAATGGTTGATGATGATACCCTCAGAGTTGGTGATAAAATAATTAAGAAACCATATGTTGAGAAACCGGTTGATGGTGAAGATCATAATGTATACATCTATTACCCAAAAAGGACCGGTGGTGGTGGTAGAAAGCTTTTTCGTAAAATTGGTAACAAATCATCCGAATTCGATCCCGACTTGGAAGAACCAAGAACTGATGGGTCTTTCATTTATGAAAATTTCATGGATACTGATAATTTTGAAGATGTTAAAGCTTATACTGTGGGGCCAGAATTTTGCCATGCTGAAACTAGAAAATCTCCTGTAGTTGATGGGATTGTAAGAAGAAATACTCATGGTAAAGAAATCAGATATATAACTAATTTGAGTGATGATGAGAAAGTTATGGCAAGAAGTGTTAGTGCTGCATTCAAGCAAACTATTTGTGGGTTTGATCTACTTAGAGTTAATGGTAAGTCTTATGTTATTGATGTAAATGGGTTTTCATTTGTTAAAGATAATAATGAATATTACGATTCGTGTGCAAGCATTCTTCGTAAGATGTTTATTGAAGCTAAGAAGTCAAGAGATTTGATGAAAATAAGAGTTCCAAAATTATTGCAACAGAGCCAATTCGAAGAGAAAGAACAAAAATGGGTTTTCAAAGGTATGGTAAGTGTAATCAGACATGCCGATCGTACACCAAAACAAAAATTCAAGTATTCATTTAAGTCTCCATTATTTATATCATTGTTAAAGGGACATACCGAAGAAGTTATTATCCGTGCGGTACCAGATCTACAAGTTGTTTTGGAAACCGTTAAAGTTGCAGAATCAAAGAAACTTGAAGATTTGAATAAGTTGAAACAATTACGTGTGGCTTTAGAGAAGAAAAAAAATTTCCCAGGTACAAAGATTCAGATTAAGCCGTCTTTGAATAGTGAAAATCCAGAGTTTGTTGACAAAGTACAACTTATCTTGAAATGGGGTGGTGAACCAACACATTCTGCTAAGCATCAAGCAACCGATGTTGGTGAACAATTAAGGCAAAACTTAAAGTTACTTAATAGAGAAGCTTTAAAAGATGTTAAAGTATATACATCATCAGAAAGAAGAGTTATCACAAGTGCTCAATATTTTACTACATCGCTCTTAGGTTTGGAGGAGGAGCCATTACCCGATGATTTCCTTATTGTCCGAAAAGATTTATTAGATGATTCAAATGCTGCTAAAGATTTAATGGATAAAGTCAAAAAGAAGCTAAAACCATTGTTAAGACAAGGTGCTGAAGCACCACCACAATTTACATGGCCTCCAAAAATGCCACAACCTTTTGAAGTCATCAAGAGAATTTGTGTATTGATGAATTTTCATCATCAAATAATGAATTATAATTTTGAAACCAAGATGGTAGCTGAGTTTCAAACTAATTGGTGCTGTGGAGAAGATCCATTTTTATTTAAAGAAAGATGGGACAAGTTATTTCAAGAATTTATCAGTGTTGAAAAGACACATCCTTCGAAAATTTCAGAGTTATATGATACTATGAAATATGATGCCTTACACAATCGTCATTTCTTGCAAAAAGTTTTTGCATTTGATCCAAATGATGAAAATTTGTTGAAAAGATTAAGAGAAACCTGTGGCGGAACAGTAAACTCTTCCGGATTAGTTAGCGAATATCCAATCAACATCTTAGCCATGAATAATTTCAAGATTCCAGATAGTGGATCAGCAGGTAATTCGCAATATAATTCAGTTGTCAACTTGAATGCTGCTAGTCTGGCATTAGCTGGATCTCTTGGATGGGTTTTGAGTGGTGCAACTGGAAAAGAGAACACATCAAAGCCGCCGCAAAATCCGTTCGATCATCCAACATTTGCAAGATTGCGTGAACTATATAGACTTTCTAAAGTCTTATTTGATTTTATATGTCCTCAGGAGTATGGGATCAAGGATGAAGAAAAACTAGATATCGGTTTATTAACCTCGTTACCATTAGCAAAACAAATACTTTCTGATATTCAAGACATAAAAAAGAATGCATCATCCCCAGCAGTAGTGAACTATTTCACTAAAGAATCACATATATATACCTTATTGAATGTAATATATGGTTCCCAATTGCCTATGAAGATTGCTAGAAATGCGTTACCGGAATTAGATTATCTTTCACAAATTGTATTTGAATTGTATGAAGCTGATGATCTTACAAGCCCACTTGGAAAGAAACATTCTATTAGATTATCGTTGTCACCAGGGTGCCATACTCAAGATCCATTGGATGTTCAATTGGATGATGATCATTATATTGGATGTATTCCAAGGTTAAGCCTAACTAGACATTTAGATATGGATTTAGTTACACAAAGATTGAAATCAAGATTCTCAAGAGTTTCCTTACCAAAGAAATTTACTCCCGTTAACATTTCAAGTCCACTAGTTAGTGGTTTATAATTTTTAAACGATTCTATAAATAAACACATTGTATTATTAAATAACCTAATTCAAACTATGAATATATGTACATCGATAAACTCCGAAGCAGTACCACCTTACTTGTGGAGTTTAAGCAGATTCATATTTTTCCCAGTTGTCTAAAATGCTCTTGATCTTTTCGGAATTGGTTAAATCATAAACATTTTGGAAGTATTCTTTAGTTAATTCAAATGGTTTAGCAGTCAAATTTGGAATATATTTACCAATTAAATCTTGTGGTTTAACTGAAGACTTTGGAATCTTCTTGCATAAGAATCTTTGGAATGGCTTCACACCGGACATTAAATATGACGAATGGAATGGAACTGAAATACCCTTCAATGGAATAACGGCAAATCCTCTTTCTAAGTCAATAGGTTGGGGCTTTGCTAATGATTTAGTAGAGAATTCGTCAACAATTTCCCATAAGTGTTCTTTGACTTTATCTAAAGATAAAGCTTCTTGCAATTTGGCAATGTCAATCTTGTTGATTTTCAACACATTCAAAACATTGGTTAAAGTGTCTAAAGCTCTTAAATCACCAGCTGCAACATATTGTTGATTTTCAACATTGTAGTTAACGATTTCTAATAACCATTTAGTTCTATTCGCAACTTCTTCAACAACAAATCTCAAAGCAGCGTCAGTAAAAGTAGGTGAAACTCTACTTGGATTTATAGCACACATACTGTAATTGGATCTACCTAATTCATCTCTTGGTACAGCAACTTGCATGGTCATACCTCTATAAAATACGACATCGACTAATGATTCAATTGGCATAACATTAGCTAATGAAGATAATGCGGAATATTCACCTAATGAATGACCAGCAAACATGATGTCAGATGGAACTAAACCTTTAGATTTGATATCTTCATAAGCAGCTTTTTCCATTAATGTCAAAGCAGGTTGAGTAAATTGAGTGGCTGATAATAAACCAGTTGGTGAAACAAATGCGTAAGATGTAGTAGTTTCATCAATATCCTTGAAGATCTTCTCTGATTTCAATTCACCATCTTCACCAATAGTTTCGAACATCATACCAATATAATTGTCTCTTATAGCTCTGCCTTTGGCACCACCGAAATGAATAGTCATTTCATTAGGATTATTTTGAACGATATCCAAGATTGAAAAGCCATAATTATTGATGAAATGTTTATCAGCTTTATCCCAAACTTCACGGGCGACTTCGGATGAGTTATACAAGTCCATACCCATACCTTGTTCTTGAGAACCTTGCCCAGTGAAAACGTATGTGGTGATTGGTTGTTCGATTTCAGCTTCACCGATCAACACAGGGGCATCAGTTTCGACATTTTTAGTTTGAACTTTGATAATCTTACGACCATTGATCATACCAACATGATCTAAAGTAGTTTGTAAAGTGTCATTTGGCAAAACCATACCAACAAAATCACACTTAAAAGCTCTAACTCTTGAAGCAATATTATTAGCAGCCCATTCTTCGACCAACCCTCTAATTGAGGCAGAAGAGTACATACCATGAGTTATAGTTCCTGGCAATTTAGCATAAGCAGCAAAAACCCTTGAAACATGAATTGGATTGTAATCACCAGAAACAATAGCGTAAGGCTCATTAGTACCTGGAGCTTTTGAGGTTAATTCTTCACCAGATGAAATTGGAATTGGATTCTCAAAAGTAACTGCTTCTTCAATAGTTTTACCGTTTCTAGCTAAATAATCGGTAACCGGATTTCCGTATGAAATGCCAGCTTCATAATCAACTGAACCAACTTGAATGACTTCCTTAGTTGGAAGTTCTAAGTATACTTGACCGGTGGTCTTAATTGATGAATAAACATTAGCTGATTTGAATTTATAAGTAGATTCACATCTGAAGGTTAACACATCAAATTCAACATCTTCTTCCAAATGGAACCATTCTTTAGATCTCAAAATTGCTAAATCTTTAGAAGATTTGAAAGAAACTTGAACTGCAGCTTCAGTAACTTTTTGGAAAGTATTTTCATAATCAACGTACTCACCACGATACAAGAATTGAGAAAAAACTTCCATAACTGGTTTACCTTCACGGTAAATGGTACCGACGACTTCAACCAATTTGCCACTCGGTTGGTTCAAGACTGCTTTAATTTCAGCTCTAGTTGACACAACATCATCTTTCTTCAATGGAGCAGCACCGGGAATCATTTTGTAACCATTTGATAAATGAACTAATCTTAATAAGTCACCATCAACGGTTTTTGGGAAAATAGCTTTAATAATAGCCTTCCAACCAATGACAATTGCAAAATCCATTGGTGCTAAAGTAACTTTACCTGGTCTATACACAAAAGCTTCACATTTATTTCCAATAGCATGAGTAAATTCTGCAATGTCTTGACCTGTAACAGTTACTCTTTCACCCAAAATTTGTTCTTCAACATTGATATCCAAGTTGTATGGAACTTGTTGGCCAAACCATAATTTCCAGTAGAATTCTTTTATTCTATCATTTCTAGAATCCATAACTTCTAAAATTGGTGCAAACCCATCAGCTGGGTTATATGTATATAAGAAAGGCAAGGCAACTGCTTTACCATCAGCAGTTCTATGTTCGATTAATGATAATTGGATAGTTTTTGAATCAACTAACTTAATTTCAACAACAGGCTTCAAATCACCTTTGACATCCTCAAAAACATTTAATTTCAGACTAGTTATCTCAATTGTAGTTCTTGAGTTTGCAACTGGGGTTAAAATATCATGAACAGAATTTGAAACATGATTTGAGCCTTGAACAATTCTATCAGTGGAAATAAAGGCTTGCAACCAATTTAATTTATCACCAGCTAATAATTGTAACCAAGATTCCTTGGATGGAACTTTTGAACCAATTTCATAAACAATTTCATTAGCACGATTGATAACTTGAACATTGTCAACAGTCACTTTTGTAGCTGGTGGCTTACCTCCGAAATACTCAACAACTGGAATCCTGGAAGCATCACCACCATATTCATCTTTGATTAATCTTTTAATATGACCTTCATGAATAGAGTCCAAAATTTCACCAATTGGCTCATCAACTTTATTAGTAAATTGGCAAGCAACTGGACCATGTAAAATACAAGTCCTTTGAACATCTTCATCAACAACAGACTCCAAATCTTCTGATTGCCATAACGAATCTTTTTTGAAGAAGAATTCGAATCTTTCATCTAACACAGGAACAAATGGCGCTGGTTTTTGAGTTGGTCTCGAAGCACACATCAAGAAGTAATCGCAATCTTCTTCAGAAATCAATTGGCTCTTAGCTTGCTGGAATTTTTCAAAGAATTTATCAGTAAATTGTTCTGGTTTATCACTTAATTGAGCTGAGTTTTGAATTAATGAAACGGTACCATGTGCAGAAGTGAATCTTTCTTCGACTCTCTTCAAAAAATCACCGAAGAAATCTCTTAATGATACATCAATCCATCTACTTGACTTTTTAACATACATTAATTCAATTAATCTGTTGGCGACTTCTTGATAAGTCATATCTTGTAAATCACAAACACCATTTACATTCTTACCAAACCAAGGCTTTTGGGAGTCCTTATTCAATTTATCAATAATGTAATCTCTCTTTTTAGTCAAAGCTTCCAATAGTTGTTTCTTTGGTAAATTGAAGATAGTATCGTCTAATTCCTTCCAGAACATAACACCTCTAGTGGCGATTTTATGAATTGGTTCACCCATTTCCGATCTAACGGTAATGATACCACCGGTTGGTTTTTTGTAAGTTTGCTCCCATTTATCATCTGTAACACCTGAACATTGGGCAATTAATTTTTTAGCTTCTAATGAAGTATGTGCTTCTTTAGCGGTCATAACTCTTGAACCAAATAAAACACCATCAAATGGCATTGGTGGGTAATTGAATCTCTTAGACCAAGAACCATTCAAATATGGATAAGTATCTTCATCAGATCCGAAACCAGAACCTGCGACCAAAATAATATTTGAACATCTTCTGATTTTGGAATACATTTGAATAATAGGTTGATGGAAGTCTTCAAACGAATGATGGCCACCACCTCTGCCACCTGTCCATTGCAAAACAATTGGGAAGTTTGGATGAGCTTTTGCAATTGTGATGACTTGACTGATAGAATCAATTGAACCTGGTTTCAAACCTAAATGAGTTAAGCCTAATTCTTCAATATATTCAGTGGCAACCTCTAATGAAGGGACACCTGCACCAATAGTTAATGATTGAATAGGGTAACCCTTTTCTCTTAATTCCTTGATCAATGGAATACCCCATTGCAACATTCTCGGATTAACATAAATCAAGTTGATACCTAAACCATAACCTGGTTTGATATTGGCAACAACGTCATCGATGGCTTTCGTCATCATTGGAGCGGTGAAATAACCACCGCCAGCAATCTCAATATGATATCCAGCATTCAATGAAGCAGCAATGATCTCTGGATTAACAGTGGTTGGAGTCATACCTGGGATCATCAATGGTGCTCTACCTAATAATTGAGAAAATTTTGTATTAACATAAGTTTTACCTTGTTTATTCTTCATTAAAGTTGGTTTAAATTCTTGCAACCAGTTTTGTGCCCATTTAATTGATCTGTCTTTTGAGGTTTGGAAGATTTCATGTTTGAAACCGTACTCGTCATCAATTGGATTTGAATCTAATGCACCAGCAATAATAATTCTTGAACCAGTACCTTCTTTATTTCTATGAGTCAAAATACCTAAACCAGAAACTCCACCTGGACCGAAATCTAAAATATGAGTAGCTTTGTGGTCAATAGCAAGTTCCCAGTGGACAGGTAACTCAGTAATCAAGTTAACTAATCTTGCAACTAAATCTTTACTATCTTGTAAATTAAAACCATCAAAGGTATCGTAAACAGGAATTTTCAATTCATCAAAGGACAAATCTTTTACATCATCCAAAATAGCATCGGTGGCATCAGCTAATAAATGTGAGTGGAATGGAGCAAATATTGGTAAGAATCTATTTGAACATTTCAATTTTCTTTCACTATGTGGGATACGTGATTGATCTAATCCCATTGGTGCTTTTTTGTTTCTTATGTTCAAATTGAAACCATATAACGACTCTGGTGGACCTGAAAGAACCAAGTTTCTAGCACCATTAACTAAACTGATTGCAATATGCTTTTCTTTAGGTAAATGGGAATTGGTTAGCTCGATGAATTTTTCGACTTGCTTAATTGATAAATCTCTTACTGATAACATAGGAGATGGTCTACCTTCACCGTGATCTAATGAATCTTGTAACATGGTTGGTGGCAATGTTGTTCTTGGATATGTACTTAAACATCTTGAACCGATAAATAATAACAAAGAACATGCTTTCAAGGAATTTTGTAAGAAAGAATCCCAGGAATCAGAACAAGCAATAGCTACAGCAGTAACTAAACCTTGAGAATGACCTGTTGACCAAGAAGTGAACTCTCTGAATTCACCAGGATTCAAACCAAGGATCTTACAAGTAATTGCATAGTGGCACAATTGAATGATACAAATTATCGGACAACTCACAGGTACGGATAATAAATAATCTTGATCCGGGATTGTTTCAGGATTTTTCAACCAACCCAAGATGTTCAAGCCTTGAGTGTAAATTTTGTCAAAAGCAGGGTCTTGCTTAACTAATTGGTTTAGTTTTTCGGTTATTGGAATTATAAGATCAATAACTAAACCTTGGTACAACTTGTATATTTCTTTCAATTCTTCAAAATAATCATCGGTATTACCCTGACCACCAAATATAGCAGCCAATTTAGCGTCTTTTTTCTTGGAGTGATATAACAAATTACTTTCCACTCTGTCAAATTTTTTGACAGCTTGATAGTAATTTTTGATTAAATCTTTTACTTTCAAAGTAGTTGTAGGGTATGTTTCGTCTTCCAACAATCTCACAGCAAAGGAGTGGATATTATCGTTGTTTTCCAAGAATCTTGACTCGAAATCATTCAAAGTTAATTGTAAAATCTCCAGAAATTTGGAGTTGGATTGGCCTATGAACCCTAAAAATTTACCATACAACTCAACCGGACTTGAAGGCTCGTCATCGTCAGCAAAACCCTCAGTAGGCTGTGGCAAAGTTTTTATGAATTCGTCTTTCAATTGTGAATAATTGTAGAATAATTCGTTGGGGACTAAGAAAGTGTGTTCAATTGATCCATGGGTCAATTGAAAAGGTCTATGTGTGGACATATTAAATAAATATTAGTTCAGATATGTATGAATGAATATAATGTATATATATGGACAAAGCGGATAGGGGTACGAGATATAAAGATCAAGCGTGAGGTGGTACTGTTGATCAAAATATGGTGTATAGTTTGTATTAATTAGGTTGATATTATAAAGAAGAAATATAAAATATCAAAAATTCTACATTGGAATAAACCAGGATATCCTCACAAGATATATATATTGGTTTGGATATGCTATGTAACGGTTACAAAGCCATAAAGTTTTGTTGATCTAAATTTTTTGTTGGCGTTGGAAAGTTTTTATTTTTTATATAATGTTGGGAGTGCCACTGATCACAGGTCTCATGTTTTCTCTATAAAATGTATGTAACCCGGTGGATCGTCTTATTTTTCTAGAAGAAGCATTGTGTGGATATCTGGATCGTTTCACAAGGATACGAGAGTGTAGCAGAGTGTAGTGATGTCGATACTGGGTGAGATTAGTCGAACTCAACGGGTTGTAGCCTCTGATAAAAGTACATGAGCATCGACAATCACCACAAAGCATTATCTAGCTGCAAATTTTCAGTCTAGGCGAGCACGTATATATGTAAGTACGTCAATGAGTCTCAGATGTAGTAGCCACTTGGTCTCAAATAAGGTTGCAGTGAATTATCTAATGGTTCTGGAGGTCGTGTTCTATGCAACTTTTACAGCACAATAAACAAAATCTAAATTGGATGGTCGTGCGTGAGGACCAATATGGCTTCCGAATTATTCAACAAAGGAGTTGGCAGTATGCAGTACTCCGATGATGAACCCAACAATTATCAAATTGTTGGTTGGCTAACTAATGCGGCTGGGTCTTCTCTTGGGCTGCTAGAGATATCCGTGAATATAAACCATGATGTGCGACGTATGCTACGATAAGTGTTCTAACTTCATTTAGGCTGCAACTGTAAAACCTGGGCCGTGTGGGAGTTTTGGCACATTCTACGGGTATCGTGGTATGGCAATTTGTAGAGCATCGGGTTCCTCTTCCTCTAGTAAGGCACTCGACCCTTCATCGCCCAACGGTGCTTTCGACTACCGGTGCACGCCTCTGGTGAGATGCTACTAGTTGAGAGCAGGTTTCCAGATTTCTTGCAACTGGTAGCGAATCTCGGCTGCGAGTGCGAGGGTATCTGTTGCTTTGAAGTGAATTGGTGGACTCTACTCTGAGATAATAAACGGTTGTATATTAAACAAATGTCTATTCTATAAACTAGAAATTGATGACGAAGAAGTATATTTTACTTGAGCAATTGAAATGGTCTTATCGTCTAAATCATAAGAAACGTAGGCACTTCTTAAGAAGTTGTCGCCCAAAATGGAATAACCACTTGAAGAAATAACAGCCAAACCACATTGACCAGAATCCGAACCATCATTATAATATAATGGTAAAATTAAATTGGAAATTGGAACGTTGATCTTCGCATTGTGGTCGAAGTTGTAAGTCAAAGTACCACTTGCGTTGCAATCTATAATATAGACACCTGCTAAACTTGAATAAGTACCACCTAATGCCGAGCCAATAGCTCTGGTCAAAGTTGAAGGTAAATAGGTAAGAGTAGTACCCGAGTCTAAGATCGGATTATTTGAATAGCTTGTGGTACGACCGTTGATAGTAACTGAATTCAAATGGATTGACAACGCAGTTGATGAAGTAACTGGCAAGCTTATCAAACTACCGCTATACTTAGCATTATCAACACCACCAAAGATAATTGTACCACTACTAGCAGTTGGTGAAGATAAATATAGCGAATAAACATTTTTACCAATAAAACCTTGTTTAACCAAATTGACTGGTAAGTTATCGTACGTTTGATCTGTGCTTTCATTCGATGTATAACCAATACCTAGTACACCAAAATCTGAAGAAGTGGTGGTAACGTCACCCAATTGCTGGCCAGTTACTTTGATACCTCCTAATCCTACTGTATCTTTAACAAATGTACCAGATGATGTGGTACCATCGGCGTATTCGATACTGAAAGCGGAACCCACACGATGAGCAGAGCTGGAAGTGTTAGGGCTATAAGTACCCAAGCTCTTACAATCTGAACCATCTTGACAAATTGCAGCAGAATCAACGACCCATAAATCTGACGAGCCCGTATCAAGCAAAACAGAAACAGCTTGAGAATTTGAACCAATGGAAAGATCAGAAGCATAATAACTATCTTCATTTACTAACTGGACGTTTAAATAATCTCTCTTGGACTTATCCTCATCCTTAATTAAAAAATAAGGCTTATCTGAAATCAGCTTAGATTGATTTTTGGACCCGTAAGAAACCTCAAAATCTAACACAATAACACCAGGCGATCTCTTGATAGAAATACCGTGAGCAAAAAATGCAAACGCAAGAGCTAACAATACTTTTCCGGTGAAGCAAACAATTGAAAACATAATTGTTTGGTCGATTGATAAGTCTTCTGATTAATGAAAACAATACTATAGTCCTTTAAAGTAATTTAGCAGTCATATATATAGTGAATTATGTTTGAACAGATGTATTTCACATGTTTTGGAACCGGACTAAGACTTGATGCCGTAGGTTCAAGTTAAACTTTCATTGATTAAACTATTGTCATTCAACTCTACTTCGATATTAAACTCTCCACTATGTGGAAAAAACTGCGAAGTTAAGCCAGATTTGTGTTTGACATCTTTGACGTAAAATCAATCTTATCTGCCCAGATATTACATCATAGATCCCTTTTTTAGGGTATTTTTGAAACATCTTTGTAGACCTTGAATTGATATCTTTACAGTCTGTAGATGTCAAACTTAACATGAGGGTTACTATAGCCAAGCAAATGCCCAATAAGAAAAGCCAAAGTAGAATACAATTTATAACAATGGGGGATAGAATAACTCTAATAGAGAACACAACACAATGGACCAATGATATGGGAATATAGTTTACTAAACTACTTCCATGAAGTTTCAGAGCCGTTTCATAGAGAGGACCTATTTGGTATTTAGCAACAAGTACAATGGGTTGATACCTCACCTATAGTTCTATGCCATGGAAGTATCCATCAAGGAATTAGTAATCCATGTTCAATCACAATGGATTCAAATATGTTTCAGAAGAACGATCCCCCCCTCCCCATGACGACAGTTTTTGCAACATGTTTCACAATTTTCCTGCCTTTGCTCATAACCGATGATGCTAGCTCATGTCTGTGGTTTATACTGCGTATCAGTGAAATCTAACAGGCCAAAAAAAATTTTACTACATCAAGTAGAACAGCCAGACAATCGATCTCAGATGTCAAAGCAGTTGGTCAGTACCACCTTAGGTTTGGGTGCAATTGGTGTAGCATCATATGCATCATATTTCTGGGAGAAATCATCAGCGCCAACAGCACTTCCACCAGTTACAAATCTCCCTGCGCAAGTAGACAGTTCCAAAAAGCCAACAGGAGTATTTGATCCATCGTCAGTGAACCCTCAAGGTTTCTTCAAATTTGGTTTCCCTGGTCCAATCCATGACTTAGCAAACAGATCAGAGTTTATTAGTTGTTATGATAGACAGACTAAGAACCCATATTGGGTAGTGGAACATATCACAAAGGCATCATTATCACGTACCTCAGATTCAGGAGATCGTAAGAAATCGGTATTCAAAGAAGATGAAGCAATTCCATTCAAATTTAGGAACAAGTTACGTGACTTCTTCCGTAGTGGATACGATCGTGGACATCAAGCACCTGCTGCAGATGCGAAATTCAACCAGTTGGCTATGGACGAGACCTTTTATTTAACCAACATGTCTCCGCAAGTAGGTGAAGGCTTCAATCGTGATTACTGGTCTCATTTTGAAGAATTTGTCAGAAACTTAACTAGTAAATATGACAATGTGCGTGTTATGACTGGACCATTGTATTTGCCAAAACTACATTCTGATGGAAAATACAGAGTTATATACGAAGTAATCGGCTCTCCTCCAAATGTTGCCGTTCCTACGCACTTTTTTAAACTCATAGTTGGGGAACAAGATGGTAACGAAAATATCAGCTGTGCAGCATTTGTTTTACCAAATGAAAAAATAAATAGTGAAGTTCCATTGTCGAATTTCCAAATTCCGGTAGATGCGTTAGAAAGATCGAGTGGATTAGAGTTGTTGCAAAAAGTTCCATATTATAATCAGAAAGATTTGTGTAAAGAAGTCAAATGTGAAGTTATTGTTAGAGAATTTCCAAAGCAGGTCAATAATGTCTTAGCCTTACCACCTGGTAAGTAGAGAGACATGTGGGTTAAATTGCTAGGGTTGAGAAAGTGAATAGAAATAAATAGAATCTCCCTTCTAAATGAATTATGTATAGACTAGACCTGTAGGGCAATTGTAGTTCTGAGCTTCTACCGCGGAGGATGGTGATGAACACGATTGGTATTGGGGTATTCAAGATGATTTATGTAAATTAAAATTCTATAATCAAAAACTAATTGAAAATTCAAATGATATACGAATAAATTAAACACTAAAGAATTACTAAATTAAGGGTCTTTTTTGTATTATCACATTTAGATGACTAAAGCACAACCAATGGCAACAATACCAGCTAAACCGAATGAAACACCGTTACTCATACCATTGTTGGCTTGAGAAGTGGTACTGTTTGAGGTACCGTTGGCACCAGCTGCAGTACCATTTTGAGAATCTTTGTTAACATAAACAATGTCTTTTCTATTTGAATTAATTAATTCTGTTTCGGAGACTAAAATGGTTGTGGTTGTTGGTTTTTTGGTTTTATTGAATTTACCGTATTTATGGGTACCGGCTAGAAACAATTGTTAGTATTAATTCATGACATTTGCATATCTTGACATCTCTAGTTATTGCGTCGATCAACATCGACGAGATGAAGGATTATAAGCTTCATGAATGAATAACTTCAAATGCTGAATTTTGATTAGTACGTACTTGCTTTTGGTGCTTGAGAACGAGAAGTTTTGTCGAAACTAAAAGGCAATGTTAGTAAACCGATTATTAAAATACACGGATGCAATATAAACAACAAAATCAACAAGAACGAATACAGTAATACTCTTGTTATGTCTGACATGGAAGTTGACTTAAGAAAATTTTGCTACATGCAGCAAACGATTGGGCACGAGTGCGGAGTCGCCAGTCGAGGTAGTAAACCATAATACAATGATGAATTTAAGGTTGACTATCTGTAATCTCTCAATATCTGTTCAGCTACTTCGTAGCTTCAAGTGACATCTCCTTCCAAGCCGCAACAAAGCTTTACGTTGGTGAACATGTGTCCGTGTGTATATGAGGGTCTAAACATACCGTCCATATCTGTGGGTGGTTTGTGTGACGTATTTGGTGACAACTGGTCTTTCACCATGGTCTTTTTCACCTGAACCTGCTAAGACAGTTGAAATAGTGAATGCGGTGGCAACAGTGGAGAATTTCATTATTATTATGCTGACCAGATAGTTCAAAGAACAAACGAAGTTGAAAAAACTGAACCAAATAAATTATATTTTCAGGCTGCTTCAACACAAGGAGAATTGAGTGAGATTTAATAGTATACCTACCATTGTGGAGTAGTGCGATACTGTTCGAAAATTTTTATTCCCGCATTTCCAAAAACGGATTTGCAGGACAACAACAACAATAAGTAGCACCAAACGGATGACCACCGCCAGTGCCGTCGCTCTGGCATGACATGCAACCTCGTACTCTGAACATAACAGAGCATCTTCACATCCAATTCCAACACTTTCTACAGCATCTTTCTCAATTCAGGTGGGTTAGGGTAAAAAGTGGCATCACAGCAATGAGCCAACTTTTTCTTGGACAGTTGTTTGAGTTTGCACGACCCTTTGCGTTTTCGTTTACAGAGAGTTTCTGGCTGCATTGTTTTTTCACATCGGCACGGTCCTAATATGTCATTTCACCGCGTTGCACGACCTCTTTACTTGGCTTACGTTAGAATTGCAATTGTTACATGAACAAATACCGATAGAGATACTAGTTGAGCCATTTTCGTTTCTTTTGCACCCACCATTTGAGAGACTCACAGCATTGCGTCTACTTTGTAGTAAGTTCCCATTAGTAGCCCCACAACATTAATGAAACTGGTGCTCAAAGCCTATAACGGTAGATCCCAGGCAACAAACACTTGTGTGTCCTTACGGGGCTACGCAAGCACAGTGTTTGGTGTACAACAAGGTAATTCATTCACCTTATATTTTCTTGCCCTTGGTATTTTGTTACAATCAAACGATATAGTAGGGTTTATAACTAAATTCTTTATTTCAGCAGAAGGTTCAAGAATAAAGCGGTTTGCTCCTTTTCCCACATATGCTACCAGTTTGTTCATCGTTTGCAGCAGGCAGTATTGGCAGTGTACAGTCATATAGATGCTTTTTCCTCTATTGAGTTTCGATTATGTGATCTGATTTCTTTGAATCCTTCAGGAGTATTGCGTTGGTTTTCACCTTGTATTCGTCATATTTTCGTATAATATTTACAAAGACTTTTTCAACACTGATTATGATATGGAACGAATCGGTTCATTGGTATCTAATCACTCTATTACTAGACAATTGATACTCATTTGATTAATGTCAACAAAGTTTACTTAAAACAGGGGCTTGAACTCTAATTTCATTACGGGGAAGTTGCTGAGAGCTCACAAACCTTATTTCGACAAGATTCTCATGTTACGAGTCGAAGCCTTAGTAAATTAGACCTGAACTAATCTCGTAGATGCGCTTAATAAGAAACGATTCTTCTTATCATTTGACCGTTCAAAAAAAACAATTCATACCACGTTTATTGAGTAGTATCTAGAAATGTCCCCGAGTATTTCAATCGATGATTTATATAAAAAGAAATCGATCATCCACTAGAAGCGCTTTACTCTACAAGGTATATTTATATCCCAACGCTCCGTTAGTCCACGATCTATGGAAAAAGAATCATGTCCTGCAACCCAGATTGATTGCATCGTTGGTTGTGAAAAGAGAATCAATAAATAATCTCATATATTTTGTTTTTCTACTCTATAGCAGCTAAAGAATCAAATAAAACTGAAATAGATTCACCAAAATGATCTCTTCTGATGCATTCAGCAAAGATTGGCGATACGTCAATAACAACCAATTTGTCCTTGTGTGTTTCAATTTGTTGCTTTGGAATTGGGTAAGTATTTGTAACAACAACCTTGTCAATACAATTAGAATCAGTTAATGAAACTAAACAATGATCGTTGAACACACCATGGGTACCAACAACATATACAGCCTTGGCACCACAGTTCAATCTTAAATGCTCGGCAGCTGCAATAAATGAATTTGGTTTATCAATCATATCATCTAATATAACTGCAACCTTGTCTTTAACATCACCAACTAAAGTAATCAATTTCTCTTCCTGCAAAGACGTTGTTTCATCCTCATCATCTGTGTTTGTGGCATCATATGTTCCACCTAATACATCACTATCTAATGTGGCTGGTTTTGTCAAATGAGTAGTGTTAAGACCATTAGTAGCTTGATAATCATCATCAACAACATGACCTTGAACTATTCTTGCGGTTTGTAGTTCAGACACAATGTTATCTACAAGTTCATCGCCGTCGCCATCCACGATTTTGGCCTTTTTTAACTCTTTCCTTTTGGCGTATTCATCTTGGGTTCTTCTTCTATCCGTATGAATCATTGCGAAATTTATCTTCAAAGAGTCGGCTAAAGCTGTAACTCTTTTGGTTCCACCAGGATTTTTCGATACAACAACTGCATTTTCCCAATCTGGGATGTTATGACGAATCCATCTTGCTAATGTTGGAGCACCAAACAAATTATCAACTGGCTTGGTAAAGAACCCTTGCATTTGACTCGCGTGTAAGTCCATAGATACAACATGATCTGCACCAGCCATGACCAACAAATTAGCCAACATTCTAGCTGTGATTGCACCTCTATGTTTCTTCATTTTACTTTGCTTACTGTATGGGAATTGAGGAATAACAGCGGTTATCTTATTGGCACTTCCACCACGACAAGCACTGATCAAAATTAATAATTCCATAATGTGATCATTGATATGCGGACTGCCACTCTGTACGATGTAAACATCTTCATCTCTAACTGAAACCCCAATCTGAACTGACGTTTCTCCATTGCTGAATTTTTTCAAAGTACATCGTGCCGGCTCAACACCTAATCTGTCACACACTAATTTTCCCAATTCTGGATGTGATGATCCAACAAAGATCTTACACTTACGCATATCTAACGGCGACAATGTGGATACTCTACTCTTGTTGTACTTTGGGGTCCACCTCTTTTACATAGAGAGATTAGGAAATAAACGAGGTGGAAACTGCCCACATGCGATGGGCTAAAAAATTTATGGTGTGTAATTTCTATATGCAGAACATCTCTTTTCATACCACCACCCACGGATGGACAAGTTGAAGCAAAAGGTACTGGTGCAACGAAAAGCCGTTGCAGATTCCGAGTTTTATCGAGAGGTAAAAGAATCTTTGAGCGGTTTAAAAGTATCCAATATACGATGCCTAGCATTAGGTTCCCCGTCTAAAAGTAAAAACGCCCGATATCAGTTAGCATTGCTTCATGAGCTAATAGATTTGCTCGATATAAAGGTCATCTCCATACATGATCCAATATTTAATGATCAGGATAAAGAGCTTTTACATAACTTCACGTTCGAAGAAAAATTCAACGGCGAGTCATCAGATACGTTGTTCTACCTACCTCATGCACCGTTGGAATTAATGGAACAACTTCTATCCACAGTAAAACCTATGTATTTTCTAGGTAATGACATTATAGCACATACAGATAGACTAACCAAGAGAAAGTTATTCGATCTTTACCCAAAGATATCAATAATGGTCCAACTTCTAGGTGATAACAAAACAAATGATGGATTTACAGCTATTAAGAGCAAGAAAAAGTTTAAAGAGCCTGTGATTGATTATGATTTTGAATCCGTATATTTTAATGATATAAAGATATCGAGATATTTGTACAATTTCAACAAAAGTGATCCGTGGGGTAATTCATTTTCCGATCTAGCATATCATGAGTTATTCTAATCTAGCATATCCTTAATCTAACCTTTGCTTCTTTATTATGGGTTCTTCGGCTGATTTTTCATCTTTCAATAAATGTTTTGCTAACATTGAATATAAATCATCTTTAGTAAATGGTTTTGCCAAAATATCTGACATACCATTTTGTAAATACGTGACTAAGTCATTGTCCTCAATATTACCAGTCATTGCAATGATTGGTGTCTTTGTATCGAATGAACGAATTACACTTGTAGCTGTAGCTCCATCCAAATTAGGCATAACAATATCCATTAAGACTAAATCGTATTTTGTATGTTCAACTGTCGATATTGCATTTAGCCCATCCGTAACAACAGTAACTTGACAACCATACTTCACTAAGAATTTTCGACATAGCTGAATACAAACATTGTCATCTTCAACTAATAATACATGAAATTTTGGATTTAGTATTGTTGTAGTAGATATTTGTGGCTGAACTGATGTATTGGGCGATGCAGACGAACTTGTCATTGGCGATATTGGTTTTGCTGCGAGGGATCCGTGAATAAAATTACCAGGGGTACTGGCAGTGTTTGTCTTTGGAACTTGCGCTAGTGGTATTGGAGGTGGTTGGTGTATAGGCAGCAGCCTACTCAATGGGAGACCACCAACAGGACTAGTAGTAGCTTGAGTTGGTGGTGGATGTCCACCAGGTACTGCCAACGCTCCCACCCCAATCGGTTGTTGTTGTTGTTGTTGTTGTTGTTGTTTTTGTTGTTGCTGTTGCTGTTGTTGTTGCTGTTGTTGTTGCTGTTGTTGCTGCTGTTGCTGTTGGTTATGATGAATGTGATGTGACGGCTGTGGTGGTTGTTGTTGAGGAATTTGAGATGATGGTGGTACAGGTGATTGCAAATGTTGAGATATACGTGGAGATTGCAGAAGATGTTGCGATATGCTAGGTAATGATGAAGCTGATATAGAAGCTAGATTGTTAGGCAATCCAGATCCCGATGCAGTATCTTGCACTACACCTAAATTGTTTTGAGGTGGGAAATCCAATGCTGGTAATTTTATTCCGGATTGTAATAATGCATTATACAATAGTCCCATAGAATGATGATATCTCTCATTAAAAGTATTCGTCGATACTATATTTTCAACAACTGTCTTATATTTTCTTTGTAATACATTTATTTCTTGATGTAATGATTGGTTTTCTTCTTTCAATTGGGTGATTTGATCTTTTAAATGATTTGTAGTTGATATCAATTGGCTGAAATTATGGTCACAAGGTGGTACTGATCCATTTGATTCGGACTGTTTTGTAGTGACAACAGAAGTTGCACCTGTTGTCGTTGCAGCCACTCCTGCAGCACCGGAAGTACTTGTCGATTTCTTGTTACTTGGACCTTTTCTCTTAATATTCTCTAGACTTTCCCTATCATTTATCTTAAAATCTGGGTGCTTAAACTCCCAAGCATCTTCACCGTAAGCATAAGTCAATTTGGCATCACTGGGTATCTTCACTTTGTGGAAATCGTATTTGTTCAATTGTCGTACGAAACTTGCAAAATTAGAATGTTTGAAATGACGAGGTAATATATCTTTCGTAAATTCATTTGTGTTTATCACAACGAAACTATCGCCATTCTTAGTCCATTTAACTATATCCTTGTAGCTATCTTCTTGTAACATGAAAAACAACTTTTTGACAAAATCATTAGAGCCACTTTGGTTGGAGCTTGCAGTAGTTGCAAGAGTTGAATTAGGAAGTACTGGCTGTTGCAACGATGACATAATAATATTAATAATAATAAATTATGTGTTGTATAAATTGAAACAGTAGTAATAATACATCTAATTATCGAAAAAAAATTCGTATAACGAAAGTAAATACAAAGCTGGAACAAGCAATATGTTAGTACTAATAATACTTATAGACTGCGTTGAAACTCAGCCGTGAAATACAAAGGGAAGTATGTTGTACAAGGTATCTTGTACAAAGTAAGCTGGTTGGTTGTCTTGAACACTGAAAGTTTTTCTACTGTTCAATTCTTGCATAGCGACCGAGAAAACACACTATGTACAGATTCATGGATGCACTAAATGGCTGTACCGAGGTCCGTTCTCTCAAGCACCTACACTGGCTTTACACTGACATCGTACAGGGTATAGCTGACCACTGCTAGTGCGCTGGAACAGTACACTCCTCTGGAGCTATCAGTTCCACCACCACCAACCATCCCACTGTCCCATTTCCAAACAACCACATACTCTGTTCATACTTTTATGTATCAAAACTATCTCGAGTTTTTAGTCATTTAACCCTGCTAAATGCTACTCAACCAATGGGTCAGCTAGTACAGCTCTATGGGTACACCTGTGCTGTGTGTCAAGGTCCCTTTCTATTCGCAGATGTGTGTTGATGCACATCTCAACAAAGTCTAACAGATCCGTTCCCCTATCACTTGTCACACCACCGCTAGCAGCAATAACAACAGCAACTAACTACAATACCTGTACCAGCAAAGGTAATAACAAATGATAGTTGCCAACAATGCCTGAGATGTATCCCATTTTTTTACCCCCACTGGATCTTTTTAATCTTGCTATTTCTGTGCACACTTTATTTGCTCTCCTTGGCCACTTTCTCTTGTCTGGCGTCCATCTTCTCTCGTGAGCAGATTCCTAATTTCTCAATGAACCACTGGTTTCGATCTATGACCTGCTCTCTTCAAGCATCACCAATCAGCCGGTTTCTACATATATCTGCTTTATTCAGTCATTTAGCGTAATTTTCCTATGTCATCTTCGCCGTCATTGCATGTCATACCCACATTTTATAGTGTCTATTTATTGCAATCGATTCCAAAGCCGAAAAGTACCTACATAGGTTCGACTCCAGATTTAAAGAGAAGGTTACGTCAACATAACGGAGAACTAAAAAATGGTGGTGCTTGCAGAACTAAACGAGATGGGTCAAGGCCTTGGAAATTAGTCATTATAATATACGGATTTCCCTCTCGTGTTTCGGCTTTACAATTTGAACACTCTTTACAGCATCCTTATCAAACTAGATATATACGAGAGAGAATCACCACAAGTGCAAGACAAACTTCAATTCATCAAAAACTAGCCAATATCAAATTGCTAGTGAATTCTACTGGGTTCAATAAGGCGAATCTAAAGATTGCTATATTTGATGAAAAAATACATGAAATATGGAAGGATAATAAATACAAGATTGATAGCATAGAGCCTGAATTGACAGATTTTGATTCATTCAATATAGAAGATCATGATATAGAAGATGCTATAAATCAGCTATTGAATAACCAAATAATATGCAACCTATGTCAAACTCCAATCAACTACTTTCCCGATTCAATTCCATCATTTACGAGTCGACAACAATTCACAGATTATTTGTCACAAGGGAACTTTCCGCTAATAGGAGTTTGCAGCAATCATCATCAATTTCATTTAACGTGCATAGCGAAACAACATTCATCATTGATACCACAACACATCAATTGTATCTGTGGTGACGAACTAATTTGGTCTGAAGTTATTAAAGTTTCTACAAGGTTGCGTCATTATATACTTAAAGATTATGTTTCTACACAAACAAACACACAGTCATGACTTAAAATAATCTGCATTTAATTATACGCAATCACAATTCATCATGGTCCATACTTACATATTCGAATATAATTTCTAAATCCATTGGTTTCTTGATTGTAAGCCTGTCACCTTCCTGGGAAAACGATCCCGTGCTTATGGATTTGATCCTGTCCTTTAAACCGACCATGATTATCTTTTCTATTTTGATTGGCTCGTAGTTTCCAGTAATGTTTGTCTTTATGCCTGCTGTACTGGCAGTAAATATAATATCTAGATGTTCATCATTATACGTCTCTCCGTCATCAACATAAAGCCTACCATTTGCCTGAGCTTCTTTATCCAAGGCAATAATCAAAGTATATGGGTCGTATTTCATTAATTTTGTAGATCTTCTATATCTATTCTTCATCGGGATGATCGAGCCACTTTTTAATAACATAGGAATATCTTTAAGTTCAACCTTCATCTTCTTACCGTTAGACCTTTTACCAATTACTCCGTTAGTAAAGTCATAGTAAACCTCACTTTGATCATTAGGTAGGTATATATCTACACTTGTCGCACCCTCATCAGTTATTGGCTTAACCATAATACCAGAATCTCCAACAAAAAATTCATCATCGACCGAATAACTTTCAACATCATGAGGGTATTCATAGAATATGGGCTTTATGACAGGCGCACCATTCTGCGAGGCCTCATAAAAGCTAGTATAAAACACAGGTAACAATGCATACCTTAATCTAATCGCATCCCTTATGATCGAAGTAAAAGGATCTCCAATCACCCAAGGTTCTCTCCTCCTTGAATCTATATGTGCGTGAGCCCTGAAAAATGGATACCAAATACCAGTTTGGTACCAACGAGTCAATAATTCTTTTGAAGGATTTCCGAAAAACCCACCAACATCAGCTCCAGCAAAGGGCATACCCACGACATTGGATGTTAAAACCATTGGAATTGATATTTTCAAATACTCCCACTTTGACATATTATCACCTGTCCACATGGCAGCTGTACGCTGACTACCTGCAAAGTATGATCTTGTTAAAATAAATGGACGTTGATTGGGTAACCTGTTCAACAATGATTTATGTGTTGCTTCATGAAATGTGAGGCCATATACATTATGTAGTGATCTATGTTCCCATTGTCCATAATGTAGATTATCTTTTGGTGCACTAGTTTCAGGTCCGTTAAAAACTGAAGGTTCATTCATATCATTCCACAAATGTAAATTTTTGGCTTGTAATCCCATGAATTCAATAAGCTTTTGATTCCAAACATTTTGAAAATGGGGGTTCAGTGTGTCTATCCAGATTGATTCTCCTGGCCAGCAATGTCCAAGATATAGCCTGTTATCGGATGCTTTCATTGCAATATCTTGCTTGATGATTGTATCGCTTACATCATAGCCAGTTTTGATATGAGGATCAATAATCACAACTAAATTTCTTCCAGTTCTATCCAAAACTTTCAACATCTTATCAGGATGAGCAAAATTTTCTTTATGCCAGGTGAGATATTTCTTTTCGTCGGTATACTCAATATCCAACCAAATAGTATCATATGGAATTTCATATTCGTCGAATTTGGAATGAATATCCAAAACATCTGCTTCATCATTATAATTCCATCTACATTGATGATATCCTAATGAAAATAATGCCGGAAGTTGAGAATATCCAGTGACTTTACCATATCTTCTATTCACATCCTCTGGACTCTTTTCAATAATAATCATAAAATCTAAAATACCATTCTCGGACATCCAATGAACTGTTGAATCTTTACCCTTGCATATATCAACGTATGTGTCTGCACTATTTATCCAGAAAATTCCAATAGACACATCGGGTTTAGATGCAATTAACAATGGAATTGATCCATACATAGGTAGTCTTGAATTAGTTTCATATTCAAATATATCAACATTAAATAATCTGTATGGCTCACCTGTTGAAGTATCTTTTAATAATAAAGAATCTGCATGTTCTGGAATTCCAAACAATTTGTCAAATCCACTTAATGTAAAATCTAACCCAATCGATTCGGGACCGAGTGGTAGTGAGTCGGACTTGGAATCAGGAAAGGAGTCTGAAAACATATCAAATGATGATTCCTGTGGTAGTAGGTTTTTCTCATTATCTTCTTTATTTCTATGGTGCTCCATATTCAAAAAATGTTTATCGTTCACAACCAATTGAATTTCATCATTATACCAAAATGTGAATTTGACAGGCTTCAACTGAATATCAACTTTATGATAATCACCATAGACAACTGTCAATTCATCCCCAAGCTGGAACTTAACATCTTTGCTAACATTTGCATCTTTTGTGAATGCCCAATGCTCAGTTTCATTGTATCTTCTATAATTAACGACTCCACACGGTTCCCTTTTTTCATTCATCTTAAACCTGAGATTACCCTCAACAACAGTTATTTCAAACTCATATTCCACGAGTTTACCCAATTGATTCAATTCCTTATGTACACTCCCCCTGGCCAGTCCCTCTTTGAAATCAATAGATCCAGGGTCTACGAAGTACGGAGATACACCTATTTCTGAAATCTCTTTGGCATAATGCCGATTTCGATGGCAAAACCCGGATTGATCACATGATTTGAATAGATAGTCTTTTACAGCTAGGACAGATGTGAATAATAGTAGATATGTTAGCAATTGTTGTGATTTCATGGCTAATAAACGGTGTGATATAGCTAGAGTTCATAATACACGAAACTTTTCAGGACGGACAGAAAAAAAGTTGCAAATACAAAGAGAAACCAGTTCTTACAACATCCTTTTTTTAATTTATTCAATATATCGTTATATGCAATGTTGGATTATTGGATATGATCCAAGACTAAGAGGAATCCAACGATCTTATTACAGCTAAAGTTATGGTCTTTTTTAGTTCATTACAACTAGCTTATGAGGAAATTCTGCAATTTGCTTTGTCACCGAGTGAATTGACTTGTTGATCTTGATAGTTACCGCCCTCGAAAATTGTAGATATCTAAAAGGGAACCATTTGTTGAATTAAAATAACTCAATTTGATTCATTCAGATTGAAGCAGCTATGGTGCAGGTAGTTAATACCTGTGTTTTACTTAACAAAGAGACAAAAATATTTCAACGGAAGATTAATTAACAATCAAGGTTTTATCATCTACTTTTCTGATAGGAATTGAAAAGTACAAAACAACTAGCCCCTTTGGTCTGTCGTTATCTGAAAAAACAAGCTCTTGATACAAGTTCTAAATGATGGCTGGTGGTTCGTCTTCTTTGTCGTGCGAAAGTTCCCAAATTCGCTGGATAAAAATAAAATTTTTTCTTAAACAAGAGAAAACACAAACTAATTAAATAAACTTCATTTCTTTAAGCCAATCTATCAGGTTCCTCAATTACAAGAGCTACAGTCGCATAAGGAAGTTGGTAGTCATATTAAGCTATAGTTACTATTTTATTATTGACGTTTTTTTGAAGCATTTCTTGTAATTAAATTTGTAAATAGCTTGATATTGTTACCAAAACAACACAATCAATTAATCATGGAAGTAGAAAATGATAGAAAAAGACTGGTTGAATCACCAACCTCACCTCAGCCATCATACAAAAAAATGAAACCGTTACAAAAGTTGAGTGAAACGGGTCCGTTAACTCAAGAGGATGTAGTATATTTTCAAAAGGAAGCAATATGGCGTCAAATGATTCAATATAAACAACAAGTATTGAAATTAACAGGGGACGTGAAACGATTGAAACGCGATTCAGACTTACTGAAGCATATAGTTACAGTGTTAACTTCGTGGTATGAACAAATAAGTGGATTGTTTGATGGAATAGATGGTAAAGAAGATTTACTAGTTGCATTTGAAGGCAATGTTGATGAAAAACTTGAGAATTTAAAAAATAAATTATCAAAATCTGTATCCTCTACAATTTCATTTGATGTGGAAAAAAAGATTGAGAATTTATCTCGTGATCTAGGTTTAACCAAGAGTCAAAATCAAATATTATCCGAAGATAAGATAACTTTGACAGAAAAAATTGAAGAATTACAATCACAAGTCTTGGAATTAGTCAATGAAAGAGAGAGATCACAGTCTAAAACTTTGAAAAGAGTTGATGAAAGTAGAGTAGAAGGAGATAAAGAAAAAGAGAATCAAAAAGAAAAAGAAACCCCAGAAGTGAAAAATGAAGAGGAAGAGACAAAAGCTGATTCCAATGGATTTGCTAAAGAAGTGGCTGTTGAAACAGAAGAATTGGATAGACTAGTGAGTGAAGTTGAACAATTAAAATCGGCTAATAATCTACTTTCTGAACAAATAACTTCATTAACTGAAACAAACCAATCATTAGTCTCAAAATCTTTGTCATTAGAAAATAAATTACACAATCTAGAAGAATCCGATTTACTAGACAACATTCATTATAAGAAGATTGTTAAAAATAATCAATCATTACAAGAACAAATTAGTAAAGTTACGAAGTTAAATTCAAGTAATGTAACAAGACTAAACGAATTGGAGAAACAACAGATTGAAATTAAATCAATAATTGAGAAAGAAATCCTAGAAGAAAATGAAAATCTAAAACAGCAATTACATAAAAGTGAACAAGATTTAGTCCGGATTAGAACTCTACGTGATGAATTGTTATCCAAAAACGCTATATTAACAAGTCAATTGGAAGACCAAAAGACAAATGAATCGTTAGTTGAATTGAATCAAGTTTTATCTGATAGAATTGAACTGTTGACTGAGGAAAAGTTAATTACTCTTGGTGGAATCACAAACGATTTATCACAAGAAGAATTGCTCAAAAAAATTGAATTATTGAATAATGAAATCAAAGAAATAGAATCTGCATTCAAACAAACCAGAGAAGTTACATTAAAGAAATTAACAACATCAATTGATCAAGAAAACCTTACCAAAAAATTAACTATAGAAAAGAACAAAGCAGATCAAAAATATTTTGCATCAATGAGGTTGAAAGACTCATTAACAAATGAAAACAAGTTACTTAAGATTCAGGTCAACAAATCTCAGGATTTAATAAAAAACCTCAATGAGTTGGAGAAAAATTATTTAAACAAAATTGAAGTATTGACAAAATCATTAACTGATTATAAAATCATTAAAGAAAATTCGATACAAGAGAATGCAAATTTACAAGATAATATAAAGACATTAACAATATCAAATGAAACTTTGCAACAAGAAATTAATCGAAATAAAGAAAAATTGGAACAAACTACAAATGAATATAATGAACTACAAGATTTATTCAATAAACAGCAATTGGATTTGAACAAATTGGACAAACAATTACAGAATACTGAAAACATACTACAGAAATATAAAACTAACAATACAAATTCAATATTGCAGGAAGATGAGCAACAATTGGAAGCTTTAAGATCTATAGCAAAATGTTCAGTATGCTCAAAAAATTGGAAAGACACAGTCATAACAGTTTGTGGACATGTATTTTGTTCCAATTGTACACAAGAGAGATTGGCAGCCAGATTAAGGAGATGTCCAAGTTGTAATAAGGGATTTTCAGCTAATGATTTATTATCTATTCATTTGTAAGACTCAATGTATATAGTATAGTATAGCTGTATGTTTATTTAATGATGTAATTTATAGAAACCACCAGTCAATCAAGTCTCCATGGATTTACAGTATCGAATTTGCAACGACTTCGAGTACCTGCATACAGAAAGAGCAAATGTGCGCTGGCAACTACAACAATTGCTCTACAGGTGGCAAACACTTTCTTTGTATCCATTTATCCAATCAGTTTCTGCCTTGCAAGAATACTCTTGTTTGAATGGTTTTTGCATAGTCCTTGGTGTATACCACAATGTAAGAGTCAAAGCTTATAAAAAAACAATTGATATACAATTATAGTTTTCTACATGTACTTGAAAGCAGTCTTAACTAAGAAGAAAAATAGAAAAATATCTTAGGTATCGATTCCACTTTTTTATGTTTGTTTGGTAGATTCAATCAGCTACTATATCAAAACAGTCAATAAATCAATTAGTCAACCGATCAACCGATCAACCGATCCATCAATCGACCAATAGTTCCATCAAGCAATCAAACAAACAATCAATCAATGAATCACTAATACGATGTATCTATTAACAGTGCTAAGAGGGGGGAAGAAGTGGGTATACATGGCCTGCAGACTATATCAGCAGCCAGATAACGAAGACACGCCACTGAGAAGAAATAGATTGGAAGCTGCTGGCTGGCTGAATGTATTTAATTCTCTGTTCTTGTTCTCGTAGTTGTGTTCGCAAGCATTAATACAACAAGTCGTGTCCCGTGCGTTGTGCTCATCACGCTCAAGTGACCGAAAGAGAAAACTATAAATATTTTGCAATTTGCACATTTTTCCAACTGGAAATTTTGTTTTTTTCTGAGTCTTCTATACACTCTCCCTACTAACCTTTCTCATTTCAGAGGGTATTTCTACATTTCAGGTGCTGCAAGATTTTTGTTAATAAGGCAGTATCTTACACCAGTCAATCAATCAATCCATCAATCCATCAATTAGCGATCCACTGCTTAGTCCGCCACCTAATCAATCAGCCAGCAATCCCTCTGACTCAATAGCATGTCTGAGATACTTCCAGACGCGACTACCCCAGTTCAAACACCGTCTACTGAATTGTTTATTAATAAAATGGATAACGAGAATGAGAATGGCAATAACAACACACCCAATATAGAACAACAACATCAGGAAGTAACACACGAACCGCTTTCGCCCCCAAATCCAACTCCAACTCCAGAGAAGAGAAAATTGGAAGATGATGCCAACGATAATGATAATGAAGAACCACAAAATAAAAAATTAAAAGTAGATGAAGAAAATCAAGAAACTGGGGAGATAGAGACAAAAGGAGAACAACCAGGAAAACACACTACTGATCAAACAACACTTGAGCAACCTACAGAACAAGCTGAACCATCCACATTCACACTCGCAGAGCAATCATCCGAGCATCTCAATCTTATGGAACCTGTAACCGCAGCGCAGTCTGAGTTCAAAGAACCAGCACCAAAACCACCTCCTGAACCAGATATGAACAATTTGCCCAAAAATCCAATACCAGCACATCAAGCTAAATTTGCTCTCAACACAATCAAAGCGATCAAAAGACTCAGGGATGCTGTACCATTTTTGCATCCAGTGGATACTGTTAAACTAAATATTCCATTCTACTACAATTATATTTCTAGACCAATGGATCTTTCAACTATAGAACGTAAAATTAATGCAAGAGCGTATGAAGAAATTTCACAATTTGTTGATGATTTCAATCAAATGGTTTCAAATTGTAAAAAATTTAATGGTGAATCTGCGGGTATTTCCAAAATGGCCATGAATATTCAAGCACATTTCGAGAAACATATATTGAACATTCCACCTAAAGAACCACCTGCTGGTATAGGTGCCAATACTACTACTGCAACTCCTGTCTATGCGACCGCTTCAACTCAACAAACTGCAGCGAACAAAAGAAGAGGTGCTACGGAATCAAATTCACAACATAGAGATTCTGTAGCTGCAGCAAGGCCAAAAAGAACAATTCATCCACCAAAATCGAAAGAATTACCATACGATGTAAGACCAAGGAAGAAGAAATTTGCGGCAGAATTAAGATTTTGTAATCAAACAATAAAAGAATTGACTTCGAAGAAACATTATAATTACAACTTTCCCTTTTTAGCTCCGGTTGATGTCGAAGCTTTGAATATCCCAAATTATCGTCAAATTGTCAAAGAGCCGATGGATTTAAGTACTATTCAAACTAAATTGGCTAATAATCAATATGAAAATGCAGATGATTTTGAGAAAGATGTAAGATTAGTTTTCAAAAATTGTTATCTTTTTAACCCAGAAGGTACTGATGTAAATATGATGGGTCATAGACTAGAAGCTGTGTTTGATAAAAAGTGGGCTAACAAACCTGTACCTGAACCTACCCCACAGAACTCCGACGTTAGTGATGGGGATTATTCAAGTGATGAGGACGAAGAAGTTGAAATTAATGAATCTATGCTTTCCGAAGTTCCTGCTATTCAAATCATGGAAAATCAGTTAATTAGAATGAAAAAAGAATTAGATGAGTTGAAAAAGGAACATTTAAAGAAATTAAAAGAACAACAAGCAGCCAAAAAGAAGAAGAAGAAGGGAGGTAAACGTGGTTCAAAAGCAAGATCTTCAAAATCTAAAGAACATGCACATCCGCCCATACAACAACAACCACCAAAATTGACCCCACCGCAGCCTGTTGTGACATATGAAATGAAAAAACAAGTTTCGGAGATGGTTCCAAATTTATCAGATAAGAAATTAAATGCATTAATTAAAATCATTCAGGATGATGT
The DNA here is from genome assembly GCA_030565165.1 of Nematodospora valgi. Lineage (NCBI taxonomy): Eukaryota > Fungi > Ascomycota > Pichiomycetes > Serinales > Debaryomycetaceae > Nematodospora > Nematodospora valgi. The sequence goes on from JAJMBF010000032.1 coordinate 61,269, forward strand.
TCAGATAAGCAATGAAGACGAAGTAGAATTAGATATGGATCAATTAGGAGATTCTACGGTCTTGAAATTATATGACTTCCTTTTTGGAGATAAAGCTTCACAAAAGTCTATAATAAATAAAAAGAAAAAGCCTTTGATTGGTAGCAACTTAGACGAATTGGCACATTTAAGATCCCAACTAGCCTTATTTGATGAAGGTAATGGACAACACCACCAACAGCAACATGGAAGTAACGGATTCATGGGTATAACTCATCAAGAGGAATCATCAGAAGATGAAGCATCCTCCGAAAGTTCAGAAGAGGAATAATTCAAACCTCTTTTGTGTATTATATACTTATTTCTTTATATACTGTATTATATCCAAATTAATTTATGTAAATATTTCAGTTCGTCCGTTATCGTGGATTCGGTGTAGGTTTTGCAACGTCTCTTTTTTGGGTTTGCGATCTTCAAAAAAGTTTTATTTTATTATCTTCACAAAACAAACCAAATGCAGTCAGTGAAGTCAAAAAGAGATCCAAAATACAGGCCAACAAACATAATAAAGCGATGCCGATCTGAGGGCAGACCAGCGTACATAGCGGGCCCTATGGTTCGATACTCCAAGCTTCCCTTCAGAGAATTATGTAGGTACTACAACGTAGACTTAGTGTACACGCCAATGATACTAGCACGAGAATTTGTACGCAATGACATAGCCCGCTATTCCGATTTCACTACAAATAACTTAGACCGCAGTGTGATTGTTCAAGTTGGGGTTAATAATGTTGAAGATTTCGTCAAATTTGTAGATATGATACACCCATATGTTGATGGGATTGGGATCAACTGTGGATGTCCGATCAAAGAACAAGTCAAGGAAGGTATAGGAGCAGCATTAATGAGTGAACCCGATCTTGTATCGGATATGATTCGGGCAGCTAAGGATAAATACGGAGATGTGATATGTATAGATACCAAGATTCGAATTCATCATGACATATCACAAACTATTGAGTTTGCCAAAATGGTGGAATCAGCTGGAACGGACATATTAACAGTTCATGGACGTACCAAAAATACAAGATCATCCGTCCCTGTTGATCTTGAGGCGGTAAGAACAATCCGTGAGAACATACAATACATTCCGGTCATAGCAAATGGTGATTGTTTCACACTCAAGGATTGTAATCGAATCTTTGAATATACTAAAGTTGATGGTGTGATGTCTGCTCGTGGGATTTTATCTAACCCGGCGTTATTCACGGGATTGGATAGAACACCATGGGGCGCAGTTGAAATGTTTATGCATCTTACAACTTGCTACGGGCTACCTTTCAAATTATCCCAACATCACGTTGCACAATTACTAGAAGAAATAATACCGAGAAGATACCTCAAAGAGTTCAATGAATTGGGCAATATGGTTGATATGATAGATTTCTTGGATATGCATTTTATTTTGAAAAGGAAAGGTGAAAAGGGATTTGCAACTGCAATCGAACCTAAATGGAGGATTGAATTGGATAAATTACAAATATAATACATCTAATATTTATTTATTAATAATTATTTGTTGAAATCTTGTATAACTAAATTTGCTAAGGATATACTTTTTGTCATATTGTTGACTTTGTAGATACCAACTAATTGCTGAGCCAATTCAAACATATTGTTTCTTAACGAAATGACCACAAATTGAGCATTTTTAGTTCTTTCTTTGATGTAATTAGCAACAATGGAAACATTCCTAAAATCTAACGCGGCATCAATTTCATCCATGACATACAAAGGTGTTGGTTTGTATGAATGTAAAGCAAAAACCAAAGCTAATGAACTCAATGTTTTCTCACCACCTGACAAATTGGATATATACTTCCATGATTTCTTTGGTGGCATTACACTAAATAAAATACCTTCAGAAAATGGATCCAAACTATCGACCAATTCTAATTCAGCATTACCACCCATCGTAATCATCCTATACATATCTTTCAAAGTCATCGATATCGTATTAAAACCAATCATAAATTCATCTAACCTTTTTCGTTTCAAATCTTCACAGTAATCCTTTTTTTCATCACGCTCTTCAACTGCAGAATTTAAATCCTTCTTCCTTACCGTATATTCAACAATCTTGGTACCGTATTCTTTCAATACTTCAATATCCACTTTGACATTGCTCATATAATTTTGCAATTCTTCAATTTCGGCATTGACAGAATCTAAATCCACGTCAGTTATTTCTTCTGGAGATAGTTTATCTATGATTGATCCATTATATCTCTTCTGTTCATCTTCTTCAAGCCAGTAAATGTATGGATTTGCGTCTCTCACAACAATTGACTCAAGACTTTGCTCATTCTCTTCGACTCTATGTTGCAACTTTTTAAGAATTCCATTACATTTCTCCAATTTGTTGGTAATTTCAACTTCGTACAGTTTGAATTTATTGATTTGCTCTTGTTTTTCATCTAAATTCCCTTTCAATGCCTCTAAGTCGTCGTCTTTATTGCGCTTATTCTGTTCGAGCGCATTATATTTCTCAGTTAATTCAATTATCTTATTCGAAATTTCGTGCTGAGATTGGTGTATCTTTTCCAAATCTGCTTCTGTTTCTTCTTGCTCTTTAGTGAACTTTCCTACATTCTTCGTGTGATGTTTAATATCGTTCTCTAGTTTCTTAATGGCCATTCTATCACCTAATGTTTTCTCATTGATTATTGTAATCTGTTGTTTGATGGAGTCAACTTTGGATTTTTGAACCTTTAACTCAACACCACCAGCATCCATGATCTTTTGTTCAAAGAATAATATTTGATGCTCATAACATGCCATTTCTGACTTTAATTCTTTCTGTTCAATTTGTAACATCTTTAACTCGTTTTCTTTCTCTGAAATTTGTTGTTCAAAGGGGTTATTTTCTTCCATTTTCTGTTGATCAGCTATCAAAATTTTGCAAACTTGAGTGACTTCCTTCTTTTCAGTAGCTAGTGATTCAATATCCAATCTTAATTTTGAAATAACAAATTCTGTATCTGGTTTCAAATTTTTCACTGTATTTAACATCTCTATATTTTCGTTATACTCAGCGGTGGCTGCTTCAAATTTAGTCTCCATTGCTTGCAATTTGTTCATCATTTCTTCTAAATCTTTTTCAGTTATAAGTGAGTCATCGCTTCTAGCTGAATTGGATAATCTCATGGCACCTTTAGATACATAATTACCACCGCCGGACATTGTACCAGAAGTATCCACAACTTTACCATCCAAAGTTACAACTTTCCATCTCTTTGCACCATAAGCAACCAGTTTGGCTTCATTTAAGTCAGGTGCAACTAAAGTGTTGTAAACTTTGCTATAGAATGCTGGCGCAAATTTGGTACTTGAAGGTTGAATTAAATCAAATAATCTCTTTACTCTTGCAGGATCACCTGGAGTTTGTATTGGAGCCAAATTAAAACTCCTCAATTTGTTCAAGCATATAAAATTTGCATACCCCAACTTATTCTTTCTCAAATACTCAATACATGCTTGAGCAGTTTCAACTGTTTCTACAACCATCGAATCCAATCCCGGAGCAGCTGTGGATATAGCAACATCATATTTTTCATCAATGACTCCGAGATCGCCTAATCTACCATAAAACCCACTTATTCTCCCAGATTTTTCTAGTCGAAGCAATGCGGTCAAAACCTTGTTCTTGTTTTGATTGCTTTGAACTATTGAGGATGAATCTTGAGTTTTTTGTCTAAAATTCATCAATTGGGATTTCATTTTATCCAAAGTAATTTTCTCAGCAGAACACTGCTCTTCACCAAGAGATATTTGCTCGTCAATCTTCTCTAATTTAGCTTCTTTCCCTCTATATTCAGCTTCTTTTTCTTTCCCTTCTCTTTTGATTTGTGTCAATCTTGATTTATTTTCTTCAAGTTGTTTGATAGTACTATACATTTGTGACCGAAGAATTTCCAAATTCGACTCAATCAATTTGATCGCATTCTCTTTTTCTTTCAACTTACTACTCCATGGTTCTAATTTCTTTTGTAAAATTTCAACCTCGTTTCTAAATTCAGCGGTTTTTTCTGTTAAACATTGTCTTATTTCATCCAATTTTGATTCTTCACCTTTCAATTGATTATTTAGGTTTTCAATTTCTGATTTATACTGTTCAGAAGCATCTGTATAATTGGAGAGTTTTTGCTTGGAACTATTCACTGTATGCCTCAGTGTTTCTAATGATTTCTGCGCTTTTTTCAATTTACTACTAACATTTTTTGACTTTTCCTCAAAGGAAACGTTTTTTTTATTTGCGTCCTTAAGTTGCTTACCCAAAGCGTCAATGTCACTAGAAAGTAGTTTGATAGCCTTCTCGATTTCTCTTTGTTTTTCGAACTCTATTTCAATACCTTCTAGTAGCCCTTTATTTGACTCTCTACCTTCATCTAATTGTTTATTTAGTTCATCCACCTCTCGCTGCCTCACATCAATATCTTCTTGACATTCATGAATATTCATTTGATATTGAACGCTTTTGGCAGATGTCAACTTCTTCTCTAGCTCCAAAAATCTCAAAGCTTCAGTTTTCTTCTCCTCTAGTTGATCTTTGTCCTTTTCAACTAAATCAAATCTATTAGCCTTTTCTAAACAGATATCGTTCAATTCATCAATTCGAAGCATACTGTCTTCTATCAATTTTTTATATTTTGTGGTTCCTATTATGTCTTCTAGATATTCCAATAATCCGTCATCATTTTCTTTTTCTGCTTTTGGTTTCATTTGAGCTATAGACTCGACTTCACCTTGCAAAATAAGAAATCTCTTATGATCTATATCTATACCTTTGTCCTTTAGTAGTGTAGTAACTTCGGTATAATTACTTCCTTTACCATTAATATAATACAGAGATTGATTGTTACGTGATGCCTTTCTTGAAATGATTAATTCCGAGTCATGTACAACTTCAGCTTTTTGCGAAATAATTGGATCATCCACAACCATTTGAAAATGGATATCCACTCGGCAAAAATCTGGCTTATTACCACCTGAGTTATGTATAAGTTCTGAAAGCTTCCCTTGTCTCATTTTGGAGGCTCTGAAACCAAATACAAATAACATAGAATCTATAACATTTGATTTCCCACTACCATTCGGTCCCACTACGGCTGAAAATGATGAATGGAAAGGACCAATAACTTGAGTTCCGGAATAAGATTTGAAATTTATGAGTACTAACTTATCGATAACCAAACGTGGTTCATTTGTGATAGGCTGTGGGGCAGCCAGTTTCATCTTCGACGGCAGCAGCAATACATCTGATCGATTATGCAATGGTGTGGAAGATGTGGGATCAACTTCTTTCTTTGTTGTTTGCTCCACAAGTATATCTTCACCTTGAACATTAACAACTGAACAAAAATGGGAAGGTTCAGTTTCAGAATCAGAATTGGAGTCTGTAGATTCATTCTGTTCATCTATAGTAGACCTCTTATTATTCCTGGAGTTGGAATCTATGACTGGAGACTTGAAATCGATTTGAATGGAGCTATCCTCCTTCTTTATATTCTTTTCGTGATTCTCATCTAACTGTGTTCTGCTTGGTGTTGCAACACTAACGGCGCCGCATACCCGTTCATTCTGTGTGTGCTCATTATAGTCACTATTGTTCACAAATGTTCCCTCATCTTCACTGTCTGGTATTATAGCTCTCTTTCTCTTCATTATAAGACCGATCTATAAGTTATCCAAATATATGATGTATTGCTTGTAAAGTTTGATCTATAGCTAAAGAGAAAAGCGAAGAACATAAATAAAATACATACAAAATACAAATTGAGGCGTTTTGCACTACTCTAAACCAAAATCTCAATGATGCTATCTTAATCCTTGTGCTTTCTCTTCTTATGTTTCTTCCCATCTTCAGCGTTATCATCTGCTTTATGCTTCTTGTCTTTCTTATGCTTTTTGTCTTGTTTCTTTTCCTTGACCTCTTCTATGACTTCTTTTTCTTCTTCTTCTTCTTCTTCTTCATCCTCTTCTTCTTCTTCTTCGCTGCTAATGGTTTCGCTTGCTTCACTAACAACTTCCGTTACAGCGACTTTTTTGTCATCATCGGAATCGTTGAATTTTATCTTTTTGTTAGGTGTTTCTGAAGTTGCTTGTGATGTAGATCTTATTGGCTGCTCGGATATTATAGGTGGCAATCCCCTCAAACTTCTCTGAATTCTTTTCAATTGGGATAAAACTGCACTAGATTCATTATTAGTCGAGAGACCTACTTTGCTGGATTTATCAGATTTTCCGGAGAAATTCACTTCACTGGCATTAATGAATTCTGTTAAAATCCTTTCCGCCTCCATTTCTTCTATATTCGAATCCCTGTTTACTCTTACTGTAATTGGCGTATTTATGGATGACGGTATCACTCTTCTTGACTTATATGCTGACATGTTTTATGCTAGTTTTTTGATAAACAAATCCAATAATTGCAACTACTATGGTTGAAAAAAAATTAAGTGATGAGAATAAATTGGAATTGATATTATCATTGGTACACTACCAGAGTAGAACTCATACAAAAAATTTTGTAATTTTCACCAATCATTTGTATATAGAACAAAACACAACTAGATAGTACCCTTCCCTAACATAAAGCATGTTTTCAAATTTATTAAGACAAGGGGCCAGAGGGACTATACATTCTTCAAGAATAGCAACACAAACACCAATGATGTCTACGGTATTTACCACAAACTCCATACTTACACCGAATCTATTCAATGTACACTCCCCTTTACAATCAGTGATAGGATTGATGCAGAAAAGATTCGCTACCAGAGGTAATACCTATCAACCATCAACATTGAAAAGAAAGAGAAAGTTCGGATTCCTAGCTAGACTTAGAACAAGAGGTGGACAAAAAATTCTCGCTAGAAGAAGGGCTAAAGGTAGATGGTATTTATCACATTAAAGCATTCATACTGTTTACGTGTACATAGAATAATAAATAAAATGATAAATTTAATTGTCATTATTAATAGTATGATTACAATTTTCTAAGCTTTACCCAACATTTTCGAATATTGCAATTCAATCTCATGGATTAGTCTTTGCAAACTAACAATAGCCAATTGATGAGTAATGTTGGGAAATTTATTTCTGTGCAATCCAAACCACTCTAATGGTGGAGTGGCATTACCTAGTTCTTTCAACTGAGGAACTTCAATGATTGGAGGTGCCAATGGCACGTATATGTACTTCGAAGAACTTTCTACTTTTTCAATAGTTTCCTTGATAGCATCATCAATCTGTTGTGTAGGGTCTTCAGCATTCAATTGTTGCCTCATTATTGTATTTGGAGCTTCCATTTCATTGAACGGTTGCATTTTCCTTCTGTATTCCATTCTCGATGCTAGTGCTTTAGAATGTATTGAGTACATCTCTCTAATGAAATTAACAGATCCCAAATTCCAACGGATATCAACAGTACCATCAAAAGTAGATTGAAACAAATACTCTATGATATTTTCTTGATATTTTTGATAGGTTCTCATTGAAACCTTAAACGACGGGAATACAAATATGGTACCACCTTTTGCTTTATGGGCAATATCAACAAATTCAGCAACTGAACATTGATGTATAAACTCCTCTGGAATCAGTTGTACTGTAGATAATGAAACATTCAAATCATTAAATTTTAATTCTAATTCATTGGATATACCACTACTGTATTCGTTTTGTTGAAATTTAACTCTAGACTCGTCAAGTTTAACCACTAATACTTTGGGATTATCAATTGAAGAAGGATATACGTGAAGCAATACATTTCCAGCAGCAACATGAATTTTTGTCTCTAATTTCTTCACCGTTTCCAATATTGCATTATCAGAATAAGATCTAGTTGTCTTTTTACTGATTGACTTACCTCTTGACGAGTCCTTAAGTGTTTCCTTGTACGATCTTTTATTCTCTTGGATCATTCTTGATATCGTATTATGAATATCACAAATGTTCGACGCAGTTAACGATGTAATATAGATTTCGGCGGTTTTGAACTTAGTGGTGACAAATAGATGATCTTTGGCAATCGCTATTTCACTTTTTCTATTGTGTACATCCATTGAAAAATCTTCAATATTTGCAATCGCAATAACATGATAATCGAAAGAAGTTTTCAAATATAATTTTTCAATACCTCCTGAAACTAAAATTAATGGCATGTCTAATGTAATACCGGAACTAAGTTTCCAACTAATGGCAGTATGCAAGTTCATATTGCAAATAGTCAAATTACCACCTAATCTACCTTCTGATGATAATGTAATTGCATTAATTCCCACTTTCAAATCTTGAGACCAGTCAGATGACTTTTTGGAAACAGCCCAGAAATCATCAAAACATAGTTTAAAATTACCTAATGATTGGCCGAAATCAACACGGAGACTCACGCTACTGATAACAAAAGTTACAATCCATGGGAAAGCATAAGTTGTAGAAACCTCTTTGAATCTATATGATATATTCTTATTTTCCGCTAATTCCAAAGTAGCGAGAGTTTCTTCAATAGATTTTTCTGCTTCCTCTCCTTCATTCGCCTCTTTTCCTTTTTCATTATCTTCAAATCTAGAATATAATTCAAAGTACTCTTCCGGGAACCAAATATCTTTAAATAAATCAACATCTTGATATTGCTTTATATTAACATATCCGTCAGCATCTGTAATACAACCTGTGGAATACAACTGAGCAACATCAACAAATTCAAATACACCCATTAATAAAACACTTTTGATGCCAATATATGCACTAATATCTCTTGAATAAATATGCTGCAAAGAAGCCGATACAGAATCAAATAATAATGAAATTGTTACTGCGGGATTTGCAGAATCATTTGTATTCACTTTAATAAAAATGCCCTCAAGTCCAACAATGGCTGCAACTTTAGCAGTTGGTTCACAACTAAGTGTAAGTGCTTGTTTTTCGATTCTAACCCCAATATGGATATCCATATCCTCCAAAATATTTTTGAACAAATCAGTACTTTTATTTTGATCTTCAGCAAGCATCCATTCTCTGGCATTATTACTGGGCTTCTTTTTAAGCATCAATCCTTTCATACTCGTGATCAAATCAACCAATACTGGAACACATTTAGGATATAGAGTGTTATCTGAAGAAGTGGTCATAATTTCACCCATTAATTGACGTTTGGAACCTTGAATATCGGTATACTTAAAAGCAGTCTTAACTGCTGGAGCATGCAAGAAAAGAGAGGGAGAATGCTCAGACTCCTCATCTTCTAAACGATAAATTAACACATTTGAACCAGCAAACGTGGAAATAAACTCAATAGAGCCAAAAGCATTCTGTGAATTAGAAACTTTTTCAGATTTGGCGTCTTTTTCTTTATCGACGTAGTAATAATTTGGGTTGGACCTCTTTTCCAAGAACGACTGAATTTTAGTGGCCAGCTTTGTAGATTTCTCTATAATCGAACCAATAGATGTTGATAAAAATTTGACATCAATTTCATCTCCATGCATGGAAATTCTGACATACTTGTCCCGTTTTTGTTGCCTTCCGATTGTGTACATAAGTTGTAAGTTGGGTAAGAAAGCTCTGTTCAAGTTGTTCTTTTCTGACAGTGTACTATAAAAGTTGGAAGATCGAGGTCCATTCGCTACCGATAGGTAAGCCTCCATTAGTGTGAATTTACCCAAACTTTCTTCCGTTGCTGCAAAAAATCTTTCTGCTCCCATAATTATTCCTGGATAATTCTTTGAAGTATCATTAAATAACCATCCGATACAAAAGTTATATGAAAGAAATTGAAAAGCTGAGATTTTGGAATAAATCAACTGCTCAATACCTGACCTAACTTCAGGCTCCTTTTCTGGTACTTTTTTGTCTTCATTCAAAGGAATCTTTTTGGGTACGATTTTAATAACATCGTCTGCCATTTCAATTATTTTAAATACTGCTGGTTCTGACAATCCAATTCTACAATATTGAGATTCTATTTGTAATGTTTGACGGTCGCCAGCATTTTCAGAGTCATTCAATAATCTTACCACAAAATTCACATCAATAACATTAGATAGACCAATAGGAATACTTCTTTCTATAATGGCAATTCGAGCAGCAGGTACAGAAATCTCTCCGTATATTGGAACTTGTTTATGCATGTATGTTTCATCATCAGATTGAACTGAAGCAACATTGAAAAGTTCTAAAGAAGCTGATTCGAAACCAAATGTAAGTTTGCTCTTTTTAATAAAAGTTGAAATATCCATGAAATCATTAGTGAACTTAACTTTGAGTGCAAAATCTTTCTTTGGTTTCTTCTCTTTTGTGACTTCATTCTCACCATCAAATAATCTTCTTATTGAATCAACTTTCTTTTGAACTTTCGGTAGATTTCGGTCTAGAGCTTCAATTGTATAGATTATATTAGGTGCAAATGCTTTAGAATAACCGACAGAAGACTGTAATGATACCACGATTAAATCATCTACCATTCCAACTTCGACGAAATTAATATAGTCAGAAATCTGCAATTCCAAAATATTAAGACGGTTAAGATTTACATTGCATATAGCTTTAGTCAACACTGATTCCAATAGTATATTATCATCTATTTTGAGGACGGACACTTTGGAACCCAATAAAACCCCAGTAACTAAAAGAGGGTTTAATATTTCAATACTCCAGTTTAATTCATTCACTTTCACACTTGCAGCAATGGGTCCCACAAATTCTAATTTAGTACTTTCAATTGAACCATTTGATTTTGACCTCTGTGAATTGAAGGTAGTTTTTAAGTAAGGTACGTCAGTTTCCAAAATAGTCTTCAATAACGATGGAAATTTTTCCAATTGATCTAGCAACTGCAAGTCTAACTTTTGAATCTCCAAGTTTATTTTCATGTTATCGCTCTCTGTTTGCTTTGACTTGGCAACAAGCAAGCTCAAGTCTTCCACAGTTTTGGATAAGACATGTTGCGAAGACCCCCATAAATTCAACTCCGAACTTCCGCATGTTAATGTAAATAACATACTTCTCGGCAGATCTTTTATATCCAAAACTGATAATGCATTGTTTAATTTAAGTTCCATCGTTGTAGTAGGAAGTGAAATTTGTTGCATAAAAGATTCTATATTCGCTGTGAAGTTTAAATTTGACACAACGGATTCAATCTCGGCAGCTGCTTCTTTGGTATTCCTCTTAACTTCATCAAACTTCAACAACTTAAGTTTGTTGAACAGGCTTGTGGAAATTCTACCTTGGTATTCATACAAGCCTAGAATAACACTGCTATCTTTTGAGCTTAAAGTTTCATTTTCTTTAACAACAAGACTCAATTCCACTGATAAATTATTCATGTTTATAAAATCAGCTTCGTTTCTGGAAGCAAGTTCCACCATTATTTCACTCACAAGGATTTGATACCTTGTCTCTATAATAGGAATAACTTTTAGTCTTTTGGAAAATATTCCTTTAAACATGACTAATCTTTGTTGTGAGTTTGCCTCCCAAGCTCTCCATTTTGAAAATACATCCATGACTTGCTCAAACGCGTCCTCTGGTAACGCATAGCTTTTAGTTTGAAATGCATGGTTTAACTCATTGAACGCAGAAGGTGGAATGCTCCGTAATATATGTCTAAGCCTTGCAGCAACTTTCCAACTATCAAAAAATCTAATATGCTCTTTCTTTGCTCGAAGGATATATGCGGGTCTAGTTAATACATCTGGATCATTATCAATGTAATATTGTGATGAAGCCAAAGTTAAAGCATAGACCAAATTGGCATGAGAATCTAATTTATTTACCAGGTTTTCAAAGCTTTTTGAAACATCCATATAGTTATCAACCGTTAGCTGTACAAAATGTATCAACCAGTCAGCTTGGTTGTCATCAATGTTGAAGTTGAGGCTTTCAACGTTCCCTGAACCTACTGCACCCTCATCTTTCTTTTCCATCCAGTATTCCAATTCTTGAACGTTGATGAGTAAAGCAGCATGAAATTGTAGTGGTTGTGCAACACTGATTACAATATCCTTGATGTGAAGTGCAAGCGTAAGTTCTTCATCTACTACTAGTTTCCCTTGACTTGCAGACTTATCTACCTTCTCTGATATTGCAACTGATAAATCTGTAATTTGCAAATTAATAGTAGCTTCCTTTTTTGCTTCTTGTATGAGATCGTCAGGCTCAACAATGTCAAAATCGCCTAACTTGACTGACAATTTATGGTTGACTATTCTAAAATTCTTAACTGATTTTGCTGATTTCAATAAACTGTTCAACGTGATCACTGTAGTTACATCAACTTCATCCATTATCGTATCTAATGAAAAATCTTCCATACAATTTAAAATACCACCTAAAACTTCAATTGCTTTCGGACAGAAGTAAGAATCCACATCACCCACTTCGAAAATCAAATTGTCGTACTGAGTGTCAGGATCAATGTCATAAGACGGAGTATAATCTTCTTCATTGTAATCAATGGTGGGTGGCATTTTTTCCGTAAAAAAATATTCAGAGCTACTTGATACGTCATCCAGTTCAGGCTCAAATTCAAAGTCGGTGTTTTCCGACATACTTATAGTAAATGAATTAAGTGGTAAACACACATGTGGTAAAGAAATCGGTGTCAAAAAGCAACCTTTGGACATGTTATAAAAATCATCTCTATATTCTTCCAATAGTACAAATGGAGCTCGATGAAAGGGAGCATCCTTAACTCTAACATGATACTGTTGTGCTTCTCTTCTTCCTTGCATATCCACTTTTTGGCATATATTAGTGAAAACCAAAGAAGTTTTTATATATGCCAAAATTCTTTCCGTTTCAACGATGTGAATAACCTTCAAGTAAATTTCTGGAATTGATATAACTAACTTGCTGGAATAGCGTCTGTTTCCCATATCATTGAAAGATAGAAAAAGATCAATCAAACCAATTTCAACGTATGACACAGCATTTGGTCTTAACTTGAAAGTAAAATTTGAACATCTGAAAGTAAAATTGGCTGCATCAAAAGATGGTGAGAAAGCAACATCTAGAGCATTTTCTTGATCCAGAAAACCCACACCAAAGTTGGATATCCCGGCCTTGATAGCTTTCAAAAAGATAGGATTACTATCAATCACCCAATCTCCACACCAGAAATCCCACTTACACCAAAACGTTAATTCATTGGGTGGTCCACCAAACATTCTATGAGAATGAATGCTGAATCCATCGACGTACATGTCAGCTTCGGCATTGAAATAAAGTATCTCATATTCACTAACACTTAATAAAGGATCCTCATAGCCATTATTATAGTTTTCCACAAAAACTGCTGATATAGGACTAAAATCTGCCTGCATATCCATATAATAATTACAGAACCTGATGTCAATGTCTAACATGTTAAAATTGAGTCCAATGTGAGACTTACAACTATATATGTGATATGGTAGCAATATGAGACCACTTTTCACTTGAAAGCTGAATAAAACGTCAACATCATTCTCTGTTTTAATCATTTTCCAATAGTTTTGTTCTTTGTGTGTTGATTTACTGGAGGTACTTTCACTATCAGAAGAAGTTGATTTCCCGCTAGTGTATTCCTCAAACGTCTTGAAATGTATGTTGTCTCCGAAATAATTTTCCCTTACTGCAAACAAATATCTAATGACGAACCCATAAAATTTCAAACTTACTTCATCACCTATGCACCGTATCTCAATACAATCAGCTGTGTTGACTTCAACTGCACTATAAAACGTATATGTTCCATCAACTTTGAAATGATTACTTCTACCAACAACTTTCGACTCCTTCAAGAAGTTATTTACTGTATGCCAAGCTGGAGTATCAAGTACAAGATCAAAATGAGGTGTCTGTATATCGTACGTAATAGTGGATGCTTTCGAGAAGATTCCATTCAATGGTATGTTAATTTCACAATTGATCTCTTCACCTTGAAACGATATATATTTGTTGTTGTTGAAATCCAATGGGTTATTGATAATATTAAAGTCATTTACATTAAGGAATACCTTATAATTGATGAGCTTCCAACCGATGTTATAAGTAAATGGTCGGAAATACTCGTAAGGCTGGGGTTCACCAGAGGCAAAATCGGAAAATAAGTCAGAAAACAATACGGTATGTTCTCTTAAGAAAAATACCCTTGCATTCACACTTACTTGATCAAAATTCCAGTTGCATTTACCGTTCCATTTTAAAGGAAACCCAATTTTTGCGTGAATTTCATGGGAATCAGCAAGGAACAAAACATCATGATTTACTGATGACCTAACTTCAGGCTCGGTGAAAATAATTTTCATTCTATTTGGCCATCCTTCTTTATCATTTGCAATAAATGATGTGAATAAACTCAAATTGGAACCTTCACCAACTTTAATTTCTAGCCATCCAAATGCTCGAGAGGCTTTATTTTGACCATTGTTTTTTGCGTGTGACATCAAAAGATCTTTATCTTTGCTTTGCTCTCTAGTTGGGACTCGTATGATAACTTCATCTTTTACAATAACTGTCACTTTGAAGCCATCGTAATCTCTTTTTAATCCAGGAGTTAAAAATCCAACTGTAGGAGTTGAATCGTTTGCCAATGGTGGAAAAAACATATTCCACGATGGAACACGTTGCCTCTCTGTCCAAGGACCATAATGGATTGTACCCATTGAAATCTCCAACTCTACTCCATGTTCCGGGGTTATTCTAGCTTTCGGGTCAGCTTCCATGGGTTGTAATCCAGGTGAATCATAGTAATAAATGACTCTTGTTGTCACTGAATCTAAAATCAAACTATATTTTGCATATTGATCATCATTATTCAAAATTGTTAACATTTCTGTATCATCACTATCACCAATATATCTTCTTAGTCCTTTCCAGTCGAAGATATTCTCACCTTCATCGAATGCTGCGCTACTCTTTTTCTTGATCATTTTGAAAAACTCTCTTTGTGCATTTACCGCTCTCTGAAACTTATACCAGGGCTTATATTTCTTCATAACCTTTAACTCGTTTTGAGATTGATCATGATGGGGTTTTTGTTCATGTGCTTCAGTACCATATCTGTATTTATTGTATGCAATATTAGGTCTCATCCAAAGTTGAAAATTGTCGAATGCAAAATCATGTAAAAGTCTATAAGGGTCCATAAAATTTGGTGCCTTTGCAATATCTATTGTTCCTGTTGCAACTTTATAGGATGCGACTACTATCGATGGGGTTGTGACATTACCTATAACAATAGCACCTTTTTTGATTTTGATTTGGATGGGTAATATCTGTAAAAGAAAGAAAATTGATCTTCTACCAGGCTCTTTTGTGTCTTTAATCATGTCTTCTGATGATGAAGGTGACAGATCACGTTTTGAATTGTTATTTGTCCTGTCTCTCAAATTATTCTTGGATTCTTCTGAATTCGAACATTGCTCTTCGACATAGACTTTTTCGTCACTGCTCTGATTATCATTTCCCTTCTCCAATATATCCATTATGTTATCATAGGCGATGGTTCTATTGTATATGAATACTTCAAGACCGTCGATTACGATTAAAAATCTAGACGGCAGTTTCTCATTTTGCTTTTGGCTTATACCGCCTGTTTCAATGTTTGCTTCATAGAAATAATTCGATAATTTGGTCAACTTGAGAAGCCAATACCTCCAAGTTAAAGTCAAATTTAGTACAGATATTGTCATATCCGATGTAACTATTGAAAGATTCTTGATAAATAGTCGACCTCCTAATGGAGACACTTTCAATGACTCTATATTCACTCTTATTTTGAATCCCTTCCATAGCACCAATTTAAACAATAACGAAAATATGAAACCAAACGATCGATGGAAATAAAAAACAAACCCAAGTCCCAATACCAAAGCTAGAACCCAGTTCACTAAATATATCCAAAAGGACACTTTGATCGTAGATGTTGAAGTCACAGCTATGAACTGCGATTCAAATGCCATGTCTCTGTTGATCTAACTGATTGATTGGTTGTCTGGTCTTGCCTTGCTGTGATTGCTGATTTTGGCAGCAGGCAATGTGTGATAGATTGCACGCACAATGTAATTTCATGGTACCGCGCACTAAGTAAATCAACTAAATCACAACAAAAACAATAATCTAAGACTCTTCTTGTTTCAATCACCATCACAATCTACTTACTACCTTCATCACACATACATCACTCATGTCTAATCGAATAATTAATAAAGACAAAGAGAATAGTATAGGAACTGCAAACATAAGAAGAAAAGAAAGCAATGAAAACGATGTAATAAATAAAGATATAAGAAATAGGCAATCATTGACAGCAAGAATACCACTTGGTGGGAAGAACCACAACACAAATGCATTCTCAATAAATAGATCAAAGTCATCATTGGGTACCAAGGTACCTTTACAAAGAACAAATTTCAAACCGCCAGTGTTAATCAAGTCAAAGTCAAGTTTAGAACGTGCATCAGAACCTCTCATACAACAAATACAACAAGCAGAACCAAAATCACACAAACAAATTCAAACCAAAAGAATTTTAATACAGTCCGTAAATGAAGATTTGTCATCTTCTAAAGCTAAGAGACCGAAATTATTGGAACATCATCATTTATCAGACACATTGAACAAAACCGACCTTGAACAAAAACCTTCGATTGATAATTTGTCAAATACCTTTTCAGATAGAACAAGGCAGCTTCATGCTGAACATATTATAGACGAAGATATTAACAGATATAATGTTGACCCGGTAAAACGTCAACTGAATAGAAGTGTTATTGATTTATTGGTTGCCTCTCATTGGCAAGATGATATTGAAACTCTCCCCGAAGCTCCTAAAATGAAGCAATATGGAATTGAAGCATTAAGTGACTCGGATTTAAACTTCTTTTCTACTCCAAATAATACTTACGAATATCCCGAATGGAAAGAAAGTGATAAACCGCTTGCTAAAAATGACATTTCCCTAGAGTTGAATTTTGATGATGAAGATGATGAAGAAGAGGTTGGTGAATCACCAATTGAGCTTGATCAAAATGAAGAAATTGGTTTAAGTAATGAAGATTTAAATAACTTATTAGATTAAAAATTCTATATACAGATCTATAATATATATATATACCTTTATTGTTGATTACATTGTGGAACTTGTTCATAAGATTCTTCTCCTTTGGCCTCTGGTTCTTCTTCGTATGATGGTAGTACAGTAGATTTAATGATTGAAAAATCCGTGAATAGCTCAACACTAGCATCAGGCACGGAAAGATTATCAGAATTTTTGTCGGAAAGTTCTGTAGGAAGGATATTCTTGAGTTTCATTATATCATTTTTTTCAACATACCAATTATCAGATGGGAACTCAATCTCTATTTGAACATATAGATCACCCTTACCCGAAGAAGATGTAAACCACGATTTTTTGGCTCTATTCTTGGGCATACCTTCACCAGATATCTTTATATGATCTCCAGGTCTTATTACTTTACCCTTGGGGGTCGTTATCTTTATTCCTCTGCCATCTAAATGGATAGCAACAAGTTTCGAAAATCCAGATAAAGCATCAACTAAAGTTATCTTCATTTTAGTATATAGATCATCGCCATTTCTTTCAAAGACAGCATGAGGTTTGCATGTATATTCCAATACCACATCACCAGCAATCTTACCAGGATATTCATCAGATTCTCCCTTTTTAACAATCACTCCATGTTCTGACGATCCTTTAGCTATTTCAAATTCCAAAATCTTTGTCTCCTCGCTCACTCTTGTTCCTTTGCAAACTTTACATCTATCTTTAGTTCGACATATTTTACCTGTACCTCGACATGTTGAGCAATCAATATACTCTTGAGCGACTAAACCAGGAGCTACTCTCTTGGTTTTCCTTACATGACCTTTACCATGACATATACCACACTGTTTAGACACCACTGATGCTGACTTGACTCCACTTCCTTTACATTGAACACATATAACATTTCTAGTTGACGTAGTTTTAATAATTTTCCCTTTGTATAATTCTTCTAAAGTTACTTCAACTTCCATATGGGCATCCTCAGTTCTATTCGCTCTTCTTGCCCCTTGTTGTCCCCCATTCATATTACTAAAAAAATTGTGAAAATCATTTCCACTATACTCATAATCGCCACCACCACCACCATAAAATTGTTCAAATGGATTACTTGCAAAATTGAAATCTCCCGTATTCCCAGTGGTACCATAATTATCATACTCTTCTCTTTTATCGTCATCGATCAATATTTCATAAGCAAACGATACTTCTTTGAACTTGGTCTCTGAAATTTCTCGTTCTTCTTCAGACACCTTATCAGGGTGGTATTTTAGTGCTAATTTTCTGTATGCTTTCTTTATTTCAAAACTTGTAGCCCCTGAATCTAAACCAAGTATCTCATACAAATCGTCCATGGCAATGTTTTGAATGCGGTTCAAATAGTTGATAAAGTTACGACAGGATCATCTTAACTTTATTTTTTTTTGCCTGAAAAACTGAGTCGAAGATGATTTCACAACAAACATTATACTGATATATTACATTAAAACAACAAATGCTTGATATTCAAGCCTTCTTTTATTACACGGTGTGTGGCTCAATTATAAAGCAAAGCTTATGTTTAACGTTCTTGCCAATTGTTCGCTAGTAAGTATAAATTATCCACAATATAAGCTCTTCCAGTTCTGCAACCTCACCTCGCTCCACTATTCATTAGACAAATGAACCACGCAAAAAGAACACAATTTTGAAGCTTTTGTTTCACTACAGTTCAAACAAATATGGATCAAGATTTTATGCTGCTTTGTTACATCCGATACTGTGGTGCTGTTACTGCAAATTGAAAAAAAACAAATTAACAAAAACAAAGGCTCCTAACCGACACGAGCAGGGTTCGAACCTGCGCGGGCAATGCCCAAAGGAAACTGCTTGTTGTATTATGACAGACAACTAAACCTGCATCCTTCGCCTTAACCACTCGGCCATCGTATCCTTGAAACGACTATGTTCAGCTATTTGAAGTTGACTTCAGTATAAATGTAATCACGTGCTCATTAAACTGTCGTATAAACTCTTTGAGCAATTCAATGATACGATATTAATATGTCATGAATTATCGTATTTTATCAGTGTGTACAATTACGTAACCAAATAACCCAGATACAAGCTTTACTCCTATCACACTATCACTATATTGAACTACTCAGAGAGATAAAAACAAGATAATCACGTCATATTTATAGTGTTTCCTTACCTTCGTGATGATAGAGGTAATGTCCTCGGGATATGGGCGACAACAATAAGAACTAGTTTAATCAGCAGAGGTTTCAAACTAAGTAGTATGTAGGAAAACTTTTTACCTTATATATTGTCTACTTGTAGACGGAGGGTTTAATCCATGTAGGTTTAGATTCATTTAGGTAGTGAGTCAATACAGGCTTACGCTCGTTATAATCGCATTTTACAAACAGTGTCAATTATACTCACTCGGAGAGTGTCGGACGTTCACTATCGAATAGACTCAAATGCCTAAAACTCGACATAAATTGACACTTATTGAATTATACAACTGACAAAGACTGCACTTGTATCTCCAACTGAGCCAGATAGTATAATATTTTATTTATAGCTTCACAATCAGATAAGTGTACAATTTAAAACTTTTCGTTCTTGTATTCTATCATTTCTACAAATTTGAGCTCTGTTGAACAAGTTTTCACCTAGCTTGTTTATGCGAGAATACACTACATACAATTTGATAGAGATGTAAAAAAAGTCAGATAATTTAATAGATTCACCTCTACAAAGTCTATAAATTCTAGATTGCATCTATACGAGCTCAGTAAAGTACTAGCAATGGTCGGATAATGCTTACAACAATATTCATTCGAGGTCTGAATTTTAGTAGTAATCACAAAAATTTTGAGCAAGAATAGCTACACATGAACTCGAAAGAGTAGGAAATGTTCAATCATATTAATGGACTTATACAATATCAACTGATAACATACCAACACAACTTGAGGGTGGTATCTCAACTATAATATTGGACAAGACTAGGTAGAGCACGAAAACTTCTTTGGAAAGTCTATAAAATCCAAACATCTTAAGATGTTGCAGAATCTAGGGCAAAGTACAAAATTTCTGCAAATTGTTGGTGAGTATATAAATTGACCACATCTTCAAAAAGTATTAGAGGCAAACTCGTTTGTTAAAAAGTTAGCAGGAACTTCAAGATTTCCTTATCCATGGCGAGGACCCAGCAGAGATTTTCCATTTAACAAGTCAGCAAGCGGTAAAGTTGTCTCCTTGAGCCATAAGGACGGCGTCGTGCGAATTTGGTCAATATCCAGTTCGCAAATTCTCTGTTGATTTTGTTGAAATTTTGAACAACAAAGAAGAAAAGAAAGTACCTCCTTTTGTTCCTTGTATTTGATCTTATCACATACAACCAAATAACAACCCAAAATAACATTATACACAACACACTATGGTATGTCTGAGACAGAAAACCACTAACAGATTTGATTATTATGACATCAATTGACTTAGCATCAATTGATGTGAAGAGCCAGTCATGATATCGAACTTAGCTATTAGAACACCAACTAACTCAATTATTGTTAGTCTAGATCAGGGTATGTTGAGAGCACTCGCCTTCCTGAAAAATCCCCCATACTAACCGTTTTAGTGTTTCCGTTGCAGATGAATCTTTAGCTGCTTTCAATGATTTAAAATTAGGAAAGAAATATAAATTCATTATTTACACATTGAACGATGCTAAAACTGAAATTGTTGTTGATCAAACTTCAACTGATGGTGATTATGATACCTTTTTAGAAAATTTACCAGAGAATGAGTGTAAATATGCGATCTATGATTTCGAATATGAAATTGGTGGTGGTGAAGGTAAAAGATCCAAAATTGTCTTCTACACCTGGTCCCCAGACACCGCTCCGGTCAGAGCTAAGATGGTCTATGCTTCATCCAAGGACTCTTTAAGAAGAGCTTTGAACGGAGTTGCTGCCGACATTCAAGGCACTGACTTTTCTGAAGTTGCTTATGAATCTGTTTTAGAAAGAGTAAGCAGAGGTGCTGGTTCTCATTAAAGAACATAGAATCAAGTAAAACTAAGAATTTGTATATCAGTATTGTTAACTATATACATATACATCTAAAAATTATCATATTGTAAGCTCTGTACTCCGGGACTAATATTCTTCACATTGTGTCTGCTATTGTGTTTCTCTCACGCAAAATAAAACTGTGCAATCAGGATCGTTTGTGCCTTCAATTTCTGTTAAGAGAGGATTCAGCCACATGCACATCACATACAAATACACCATTTTCACTCTCTGATTCCACTAATCTTCATCACATACTAGAAGATCCTAAGGCTGATATCAGGGGACGGGCCATAGATAAATCGTATACTCTCCCATTACAACAATCAAAAATAGTGCTGATTTATTAAGACAGATCTCTGTTTTGTTTTTGTTATTTCAACAAAACAACGTCAAAACAATCCATTATTGATTTAGACCAGAGCCAATCCATCAATTTTTTCATCTCAGGCTCAATTGATTCTTGTTAGAGTTTTGATAATGTCATCGAAATTTCCTAGAGCTACTCTAGCTCAGAAGCTCCAAGTGCTAGATTATTACCATCAATCAGATAGACCTCAACTGGAAACTGTAGATCGATTTAAAAATGAAATATCAATTTCAACATCATCTTTTAGTGAATGGTTGAAGAATGAAGATGATTTACGTAAGAGGTTTAGTCAAGCAGACTTCAAATTTTCCAAGAACAGTAGAAGAAAAGTTAAATTCAAGTATGAAAAGATTAATAAAGCCATGGATAAATTAGTTCAAAGCAGATTAGAAAGAAATGAACCTATAACTGAACCTATTTTGAGAGAGCATTGGTCAATTTATGCTCATCAGTATGGGGTGGATGACCCCAAGCGTCTACATAGTTTTAGTCATGGATGGTTGAGTCAATTTAAAAAGAGACATGGGATCAACAAGAAAAGATTGGAAAATAATAACAAACCTTCAACTTCTCCTCAATCGAGTGAAGCTAGAAACTTTGCTGCATTAAATACTTCCGAAGAGTCATCACCCGCAACTGAAGATAACTACGATCCAAAATTTGCCACCATCAGCCATGAACATAATGAAAATGAATCTTCTACAAATATTGAGGTAGAACCAAGACGAAAGAAAGCCAGATCTCATGAAAATTCACTTGCAGAAGCTAATGCTACTTATGATTTGTTAGCTCCAAGTCAGTCAGATTCACAAACAACGCAAGTAATTATACCACTCCCTCGACAATCAAATCAAGCATCAGAGGAAATACCAAGAAATCAATTTAGACCCCATCAAGGATTAAGCTTTACCAATAATAATCCCCCACTTGGATTGAATTTTGGAATTGATCACCAACATCGTCAGCAACAGCAAAATCATACACAATCGCATAATGTGCTAAAACAATCAACTCAAAGAAAATCACCACATCCCCAACCATCCACACATGAGCTACAAGAAAGAAATAGCCAGCAATTGTTTTCAGATAATTCCCAGGGTGATACTACGAATTTCGAATATAATCAACAACATCTCAATAATTACGAAAAACGACAAAGACACGAACAACAACAGCAAAATCTTAAACCTCAATTACAAGCACAACAACAACTATCACAGTCTCAACATGAAAGAATCTCTTTACCTGAAACACACATATCTACAAATACCAATTCAACACCTACAGCTATGACGACCAGTGAACCAAACATGAATCAAGCATTATTGACTGAAAGGATTTCCACATCCGCTAAACATTCCGCAACGTCAATAAGTGATATTAATCAGCCTATAAGTGCTACCGATATAGAGAGATTTATTTACATGTTTGTTGATAGATTTTTTCATGTTCATCAGTATGAATATCCACAAACAGTCAAGATATTCCAGGAGTTTAAAGATTCATTCTTCAACGAGAGAATAATCAACACAAGGTCGATACAACAACTACAGCAGCAGCAACAACAGCAGCAGCAACAACAACAACAACAACAACAACAACAACAACAACAACAACAACAACAACAACAACAACAACAACAAC
>JAJMBF010000033.1:0-80515 GCA_030565165.1 Nematodospora valgi
CTTCCGATCTTGCAGGCAGTAATCTTACATGAATCTACATGGTACTCCGTGCGACTAAACACATTCTATGGGTATGCTCTTTGATGGTAGATATCTATTATAGTGCTGAGAGGGAATGGTGTTACATGTGTGCACCCCCACTCAAGAAAGATGGTTGTGGCGAACAAGGTTCACCTTCAGGTAGGATGGCAAGAGCAGCACTAGGAAAGTAATACGAGATTGTTCGTCGTGGTGGACGTAGCACGGACGGGGTACGGAAAAATACGATAACGTACAATATCCACCTATTTGGTTGTTGAATCTGGAAGTTGTACTTCTAATGTGAAATGCCGAGGAACAAAACATTTGTATAGATTTCGGTAAATTAGTATTTTGTTACCCTGACAGGATCAGCGATGTTACTCCAATATATATAAATACAATTCCAAGTTCCTCCCGCCAACCTGAATTTACTATCCGTTTCTTAAAACCCCCAACACCATCCATTGTTACGCATACATCTAGCCCAACCATGACTTCATTATTTCAAGAGTCTCCGAAACACATAGCCGCCACCATCGAACAGAGAGTACCTGTTGATCCAAGAACGGTTGCTAATTCAGTAGTAGTTCCAAATTCTCAAGAATCAGGATATTCTGCAGTTTATAGAAATCAGCATTCTCAAAGTGCGTTGCTTTCAACACCATACCCAGGGTTGGATACATTGTTCAAGTTGTTTGAAAACTCCGTTGCAGTTCACGGAAATAGACGTGCTTTAGGTCATAGAGTCAAAAATCTGGATGGTACGTTCTGTGAGTATGTTTGGGAAGACTATAAAACTGTCCAGCAGAGAAGAGATAATTTGGGATCAGGTATTTTTTTCATTTTGCAAAATAATCCTTACAAAACCGATTCTGAAGCTCATCGCAAGTTGAAGTACGACCCAAGTACTCCAGATTCTTTTGTTTTGACTATTTCCTCACATAACAGACCTGAATGGGCAATTTGTGATTTAGCATCGATTGCTTACTCAATTTTGAATACTGCATTGTATGATACCTTGGGTGGTGAAACCAGTAAATACATTTTAGGGTTAACAGAGTCACCAATTGTTATTTGTTCCAAGGACAAAATCAAAGCTTTAGTTGAATTGAAAAGACAAAACCCCAAGGAGTTGAAAAATTTGATCACTTTAGTGTCAATGGATGATTTAAATACTGAAGATTCGAAGTTGAAAAATATTTGTCATGATAATAATATCACTTTGTTTGATTTAAAGCAAGTCGAAAAATTAGGTGAAATCAATCCTCTAGCTCCGATACCCCCAAAACCTGATACTCAATTTACAATTACTTTTACATCAGGTACAACAGGTGAATATCCAAAGGGAGTTGTTTTAACTCACCGTAACGCGGTAGCCGGAGTTACTTTTATGTATTCTAACGTGCAAATGAAATCAAATTCGGTATTTTATTCATTTTTACCTTTGGCTCATATTTATGAAAGGGCTAATATTCAGTTTGGATTGAGTGGTGGTGGTGCAATTGGTTTCCCGCAAGGACCATCTCCATTGACATTATTAGAAGATGTTAAAGTCTTAAAGCCAGATATATTAGCTTTGGTCCCAAGAGTATACACCAAATTGGAAGCAGGGTTAAAAGCCCAAACACTCCAAAATAATGAAAAGCCTTGGTTAAAAGCAATTTTCACAGCTGCTATCAACAAGAAATTAGAGTTGCAATCTTTACCAGAAAATGAACATTTTAACCCAAGTCATATTGTTTATGATCGTGTTTTAAATATATTGAAAAAAAAAATAGGTTTTGATAATGTTGGAGCAATGGCGACTGGTTCAGCACCAATTTCTCCCGAAACCATTAAATTTTTAAAAGCTGCATTGAATACTGGGGTAGCTCAAGGGTATGGTATGAGTGAAACATTTGCCGGTTGTATGGTCAGTTCAAGATTTGAAACTGAGTCCAGTTCATGTGGTCCAATTGGAATTACTACCGAATGTAGATTAAGAGATTTACCAGAAATGGGATACACTTCAAAAGATGAAGGCGGTCCAAGAGGTGAATTATTGTTAAAAGGTCCACAAATTTTCAAAGAATATTATAAAAATCCTGAAGAAACTAAAAATTGTTTTGATAAAGATGGTTGGTTTCACACTGGTGATGTTGCACGTATCAGTGAGAAACATGGTAATAGAATTTATATAATTGATCGTGTTAAAAACTTCTTCAAATTGGCCCAAGGTGAATATGTCACTCCTGAAAGAATTGAAAACACATACCTTTCCCAATTCCCATACATTTCTCAATTGTTTGCACATGGGGATTCATTACAAACTCACTTGGTAGGTATAGTTGGTCTCGATCCAGCAACCATCTCATCATACATTTTATCCAGATTCAATGACAAGATCACTGATCAAGATGATATTGTTAAATTTCTCAAAGATCCAAAGAACAAGAAAACTTTCTTACAGGACATGAACGCAGCAGTAGCGGGAAAATTACAAGGGTTTGAAAAATTACACAATATCGAAGTCGCTATTGAACCTTTAACTGTAGAAAAAGATGTTATCACTCCAACAATGAAAATCAGAAGACCTATATGTACTAAATATTTCAGAGAAACTTTGGATAGATTATATGAAGAGGGTTCAATCATCAGAAATGAGAAACTATAGATGTATAGGTATACAATTATTTATAATTAAAAAAGTTACTTTTCCTTGCGGTGTCGTCTACTGTAATTTGTTGGGTAATTCTATGGCTTATTCTAGTTCCTTCTCGACTATTGTTTTACCTATGAACAACTTGGCCTTATAAACGAAAGAAAAGTGTAGGTACATGAACACTTGTGTCAATGCCAGGCACAAGTACAGAGATGTAAGTTTGATAGGTGAGAAACATGAATCAGTTGAGAGCAGTGTATTGTATTTCTTCCGCTGATTGGCCGTAATCCAACAAACACTGTGAACACCCTCCCCCACAGTTATCACTAAAGTCTCCACAACACAATACTTTCCTATGAAAGCCCCACTCCACTGTGGCTATCTTTTGCTTGTAGTATATTTCATTAGGTAGCCAATTTTACAACCGGGTGAAGCCTTTGGCTGGATTGCGATACCACATCCAATCGCTTTTGCGATGCTGCCTATCAATATTACTTTCCAATTGTTTGTGGACAAGGTGCAATGACCAATGCCTCCACACTGACCACCTTCAATCAGCTATGTGTCGTTTGAGTAAAGGGCGATAAGGCGGTGGTCGGCTCTAAACATGGAACTATATTGACTTGCAAATCACAATATCAGAACCTTCAAATATTGCCGCTGCCACTCCCCACATTTTCACAACTGTTAATATAAATTGACTTGATTTTACCCATTACTGATATTTGTGATCAAAAGGACATGTCCCTAATTCAAGAATCACCACTGCACATATACGAGCAAATATGTCAGACCTATCCGCTTAATACAGAACAAATTGCTTGTGCGGTATCCTTGGCGAATTCCGAAGAACCTGGATATTCGGCGATATACAGAAATCAATTCAGTCCACAAAAGCTTATCTCTAGCGTTTACCCTACCTTGAACACTTTATATGAATTGTTTGAATATTCATGTGCGGTGAACGGAAGCAAGAAAGCTTTAGGAAAAAGGGTGAAACACAATGATGGTAGTTTTGCTGAATATGTGTGGCAGGATTACCATACTGTTAGGGAAAGAAGGAATAATCTCGGGTCTGGAATCTTTTTTGTATTACAAAATAATCCATTCAAGACTGGTTCTGAGGCCCATCTGAAGTTGAAATATGACCCTGGTACCAAGGATTCTTTTGTGTTGACCATCTTTTCTGAAAATAGGCCAGAATGGGCCCTTTGTGATTTGGCAAGTGTTGCTTATTCAATCACAAACACTGCCTTGTATGAAACATTGGGGCCAGATACTAGTAAATACATTTTAGGGTTGACTGAGTCACCTATCGTGATTTGCTCAAAAGGTAAACTTAGAGTTTTGATTGAATTGAAAAAGACGAATCCTGAATTATCTAATTTGATTACAATAGTTTCCATGGACGAATTATTACCCGAAGATGCAAAATTAAAGAAGTTCGCCCATGAAAATCAAATAACTTTATATGATATCCATCAGGTTGACAAACTAGGTGAAATTAATCCGTTAAAACCAATTCCTCCAACTCCTGATACGATATTCACGATCTCGTTTACATCGGGCACTACAGGTGCAAACCCTAAAGGGGTTGTATTGACTCATAGAAATGCTGTCTGCGCCGTCGTTTTCAGATACTGTAGCTCTAGGCGCATATCGAGTCCAACGGTCTACTCCTTTTTGCCGATGGCTCATATTTACGAAAGGGCAAGCATTCAATATGCATTGACTTCTGGTACTTCGATCGGATTTCCACAAGGAAGATCCCCTTCAACTTTGTTCGATGATGTGAAAGAGTTACAACCGGATTATCTTACTTTAGTACCGAGAGTATTAACAAAATTGGAAGCAGCAGTAAAAGCTCGAACTATTAATAATAGTGATTCACCATGGATTCAAGGGATATTTGCAAAGGCAATTAGCGAAAAAATGAGATTACAGTCACTTTCAGAGAATCAATACTCAAACCCAAGTCATTTGATTTTTGACCGTATCTTGAATGCTCTTAGAAAAAAAATTGGCATGGCATCAGTGTTATCAATTTCTACGGGATCGTCTCCCATTTCTCCCGAAACTATTAAGTTCTTGAAGGCCGCGTTGAACATAGGTATATCTAATGGTTATGGGTCAACTGAATCCTTTGCTGGGTTCATCTCAAGTTCAAGATACGAAGCTAATCCTGGATCTGTTGGCGCAATTGGAGTAACTACCGAGTGCAGATTAAGAGATTTGCCAGAAATGGGATATACTTCAAAAGACGAAGGTGGACCGAGAGGTGAGTTGATGCTTAGAGGGCCCCAAATTTTTAAAGAGTACTACAAAAGTCCCGAAGAGACTGAGAAAGCGTTTGACAAAGATGGGTGGTTTCACACTGGAGATGTTGCAAGAATTGATTCTACGGATGGTAACAAATTATACATAATTGATCGGGTCAAAAACTTCTTCAAGTTAGCTCAAGGGGAATATGTCACTCCTGAACGTATCGAAAATGCATACCTATCAAGATTCCCATTTATTCAACAAATGTATGTTCACGGAGACTCGTTTGAATCATATCTTGTCGGAATAGTTGGCCTTGACCCAGCAACAGTCGACTCTTACATTTCCTCCAGATTTCAAGATAAATTGAGTCAGCGTGAAGATATAATCAATTTTTTCAATGATCCTAAGAACAAGAAAATTTTGCTTCAAGATATGAACTCAAGTGTAGCTGGTCAACTACAAGGATTCGAAAAGTTGCATAATATCGAAGTTTGCTTTGAGCCTTTGACTGTTGACAAGGGTGTCATTACTCCAACTCTAAAAATTAGAAGACCAATCTGTATTAAGTATTTTAGGAACAATTTGGATCGGTTATATAAAGAAGGGTCGATTATCAGGAACGAGAAATTATAAGATTGTATGTTCTATAGAATTTCAGTGGTTATGGTCGTAATCCTCTTCATTAAATAAATATCTGCAAAAAATCTCAAAGATTGCTTCATTTGCGGCACTGCTACCAAGCCCGGCATTCTTCAAATAGATTCTTACGTAGAAAGTATTACACACGATCAACGTCTATTCAATTATAAGTCACTATAAAAAATATCTCGAATCAAAAAAATAAAAAACCACAAGCTTGCTGCAAAAGCTTATAAAGAAGAAATATTTGTAGCATCGGTATATTTAGCTTGAGCGATTGAGATTGAGTTATCATCTAAATCATAAAGGAGATAGGCACTTCTCAAGAAGTTATCACCCAAAATGTTGGCATCGTTACTACTGATACCAAAAATACATTGATCATCACCAACACTACGAATGTATTCAGAAATTGGAGCTTTGATTGTAGCGCCATTACCAAAAGTGAAAGTGAGGGAAGATGAGTCAGCAGCACCACAATCAACAAAATAAACTTTATAGCCGTCATCCCATTGAGCATTAACTACAGCAGCAAGTTGATCTGCAACATCTTGAGAGAATAAAGTGATTGTAGTACCTGAATCTAATAAAGCATCAAGTGAAGCATCAATGGTTTGACCTTTAAGTTCAATTTTGTTTAACCTGATTCTAAGTTCTCTATCTGAGGTAACTTGTTCCTTGATTAATGAACCCGAGTATTTAGCATTGTCAACACCACCGAAAATAATAGTACCACTAGTAGCTTCTTGTGAGTTCAAGTATAACGAATAAGCATTCTTGGAAATAATACCTTGTTTCTTCAAGGTAATTGGTACATTATCATAAGTATCCACAGAATCATTATCAGCTTCATTTGCAGCATAACCGATACCCAAAATACCTTGATTAACTGAAGTTGAGGTAACATCAGCAAATTGTTGTCCAGTGATTGTAGCACCACCGATGCTAACAGAATCTTTGTAAAAAGTACCATCAGATGTAGATAAATCCCCATATTCAATCAGGAAAGCTTGACCTAAGTTTCGAGAAGTTGTTGAGGTTTGTGGATTGTATCTTCCAGAATCTGTACACTTAGAACAGTCAGCATTTACATCAACGAACCACAAATCAGATGACCCAGTATCAACAATAACGGAATTTTTTTGCTTATCTGAGCCAACGGCAATAGTAGAAACGTAGGTTACCTTTTCATTGTTCAAGGTAAGTGGGACGTCATTCCTTTTAGAGTGAACACCACCAGCACCGCCACTCTTTGAATTTCTAACAACATCAAAGTCTAAAGAAACAAAGCCTGGAGATCTTTTTTCAAGACCTTCTGGAATAGCAATACCTTGAGCTAATATAGCAAAAACAAGTGAAACCAAAGCTTGTTGAGTGAATGAGAAAACAGAAACCATTCTTAATATTTAGTTGTTCGATGATAGATTGAATAAATTATCCTTGAAACAAATTAGGATTTGAACTTCAATTTATAGATGTGAATGAAATCATTATCCATCATTCCAATATTGTTATTTGTTAAAAATCGGAGCCGTCCGTTCACAGTAATGCTCCTTGATTTTGACCAGTTGAATCAGGTTGCAAACAATAATTGAAATTCAGATAAAAACCAATTTAAGAAGTTGCACATAATTCAAGGAGAATCTGTTAAACCACGTATATTTGACCTGTGATTTCGATCGGTCAAAGCCCACTATCAGCAATGACAGCTAAGATAAGCTTCGTATGGGCTTGGCGAAAACCGTTTCTTGAAGCTGTGAGGTACGAATTATAATCAAAAACTCTAGTAGCATTTTCTTTTCCCATATTTCAAGTTCTAACATCACCAATATCATCAGCAACCAACATCAAACCACAGCAAGCGATAACACTAGCGCTTAATTACTTTCAAAGTCAATTGATAAACAAACCATTATTGTTTCATTTCCTTTCAATATAGTTACTGTAGTTTAGGGATGCCACAAATTCAGGGTATTCTTCTCCTTGAAGTATTCAACCTTCTTCCACATGGGCCCAACTTTCCTGGTTTGTAAAAATTTGGTGCCGTATCTCTAGAGGCTACCAACACGAAAACTTAAACATTTAATACAAAACCTGTACCTTGGATGTACTGACCATTGCTGCACTGAAGAAATTGCGCAAACTTGTAAGTGATCTGTGGCGACTGAGCATGATTTTATGTGTTGAGATTTTCTTGACAGATACAGTAGTAGTTTTGATTCAACGATTATCTTGAAGATTAAACCTTGTTTTATCGAATTGAACTATATTTTTCTGTCAATGATTTACTTCTATCTTTCTACATCAGTTGCTGAATCCAGGTAGTGTAGCTAAAGCTTATTTATTGCGCTTGTAAAATAACACTAATTTCATATAAGCCTCAATTCTTGAACAATGAACCAAATAAATTGTAACAATTGAACATTCAAATTCCAATAAAGGCAAGGATATACATTCGGGCAATTGTGACCATTACCAGAATACGATTCTAATTATTGTTCGCAACTTTTCCAGAAATTGTTTATTTTTAGAACAAACACATTTGTTTTCTATGAAGGAAATATATGGGCTTTGGTTTTTGTAAGAGAAGTCTACAATGACCAGGTCAAGTTATGAACGTTTACTTAACTATAATTGAGAACAGATTGCTTGGTTATGGAGACTACGAGAAGGGGTAGGTTAGTTCACCAGCAAGGATAAGGGATAACAAAACGTGTAATAACAATTTCAAGGAAATATGGATATCCCAAATATGATGGATGATTATTTGATTTTATCCACTGTTTGACACACATATGGAAAATGTAGAAACTTTAGTAGTTGTTATTCTAGATGCACAGTTAAGCTGGAAGAGTGTGGGCCATTCCTCATCAGCTGTTCGAACCTAATTGACAATGCATTCTCATTCGTTGAAAATAATCTTTAGAAATCCACAAAAAGAATTCTAAATATTTAGACCAAAACCAGCATTCTTTTCCCCCTTCACCTCTATCAATATCCCAAATGACAAATCTCATATCAAGTTTCCTACTTTCAGACATGCATGAATGTTCGCCTGAGACTTTTATGTCATCAGAAAGACATCACTAATTGGTTGCAAAAGATTTATTCTTATGAGCAACTCTGTAGTCACAGCAATTTCTTCCACAAACGAAGAAGCAAACCTCAAAAACAGCACTGGCGACAATTTCAGTGGAGAGAGGATATAAAGATGAAATTGGAAGTAATGAATACCACAATATGAATATTGAATATATTATCGGTGACGGTAGCCATTGATCGAAATTTAAGTTATAAACAATATCAAAGTACTAGATTTTATAAATAGATGAAGAATATGACAAATTACGTATCAAGCGTGTAAAGCGCTGATTCAGTTGGCATCAATTTAGATGAGAGTCTTCCACAGATGGACCTAAACAATTCTTGATTTAAACAAGCAAAATCTGAGGTGCACTTTGCCTCTTCTAATGATAATAGAATCTTAGTACCCTTTGAAATTTTCTGATAAAGATCTCGATAACAAGTTTCCAATTTAAGGATGTATTGTATCGCTTTGATCAACTTTCAGTTGATACTACTACCGTGATTGGCTTCAACTTTAAAGATTTTGGATTAGGATCGAGCTCAAGAAATCTCTCAAAAGTGAAATACAAAGAGACGGATGGACATAGAATTAAGTTAATATTGATCAAACTTGTACAAATTTACGAATAGTTCAAATTGTCGTTAATTATTAGTGAATTTATTCAAATAATGAACCACGAGATCCTTGAACTATTGGATTCTTTCTACGTTACCAATACGATTTGGAGCCAGTACATTATACTAATACATTTTCAGTTAAAGTAGTTACAAGTCAACACTCTACGTGAAGTACATAAACCCAACACAAACAGTTGACTGGAACTCACCAAGAATTATGTCTTCGTCTCTTTCCAGATAAATCTCAGAACTATTTATGCACTACATTGCTAGAGAGGGTAGTCTCAATAATGCTCTACCACTCCTGTTCAACACTCAGTAAACTCATACTGTGAGATTCAAAGCACGTGACATTATTGTGAACACTATGAGCACTAAAATCATGTGAAGCCTAAACTGAATGATAAATAAGATGTGTTTTGCTCTACCTTTGGTAACACAGCATCAATCAAGGAGTCTAATTTATTTTGTTGTAAATCGGCTCATCTCTGGCAACTCATTGGGTTTCCCCGCCGGTGGAGACTTAAATTTTGAAACTTACAATATCACGCTACCAATCGTGCCAAATGATAAGAAGGATGAAAAAAAACCTGACGTGGTCTTAAAAAAACTCTAAGTATCTAGAAGCATAGAAAAACAGATCAAGGTTATACTGTTTACTTTTTTCTCATCCGCACCAAGTATACAAAATGGTATGTCTTCCAACAACTGGATATAGAGTATAAAGTGATACTAACTACCCCTAGGCTTTACAAACTCCAAAACAAAGAGCAGCAAATGCTAAATTCGAAAAGAAAAACACAAAACAATGGGGTAAGCCAAAATCAGAGAATTCAAAAGTAGAATATCCAGTTTCAAAATCATGGTTATTTGTATTGTTGTTTTTAGTCGGTGGTGGTGCCATATTAGAATTAATCAGGTTGATATTCAGAGGAGTATAAGTAAGTCGAGGTTGTTGTCCCAAATATCCATTGCCCCATGTATATTATTGTTTAGAATTGAAAGAAATGGTATTGATAAATAACTAAAGAGATAAACATACTGCATTATATTTCAATTATATTATCTTTTGAATCATCACTATCGTCACCTTGATCAATGTATAATTTATCTATTGCTGCTGAATCTTGTTCTTGTCTTGATTCATCCAAATTTTTCAAGTTTTTTGAACTTATTGATGTTTTGAATGAAATTGTATTTTCGGGGATTTCATTTCCAAACTCTTCGAATAGATCTAGAGAGCTTCTTTGATACGTAGCAAATTCTACTCTCTTATTGTTAATCAAATTCAAAAAAGGAGCACTTGTTTCTATTTCAGCTTGTGATAATGGATTAAGTACTAAATTTTCCTCAGAAGTATCATTATTCTTGATATTTTTAGAGGCTACAAATTTAGTCACTGGAGTTTGAGGCACTTGGAATTGATAGAAATGATTTCCATTCAAAGGACTAATTAATTTCAAGAATCCTTCGCGATCTATGATTGCTAATTGATGATCAGATATTGAAACAAATCTTTTGGCTTTGAAAGATGATAATATCCAATTGTCCATAAATGATGTGATTACTTTCTTTTTATAACTATTTGGATAGTTATTTGAACCTCCACTTAAATAGTTTATATTATACCAATGGACCGAGCCTGTTGACTTTGTAATACATCCAAAACCAGAATTATTACCATACACCATATCCAGTTTGTAAAACCAAAATACGTCTTGTATAATTGCAGACGTTTTACCTCTCGTAAATTTCCCAATTAATGAGATATCCAAAGGTAATCGATACAAGTCCCACATATACAATGAATCACCTCTTGCGTTGGCAGTTATCAATTGTAAATCATATGGCGATAAGGAAACTTGTGAAATTCCTCCTGGTGGTTTGAAAATTCCTAATATCTTGTCATTTGCCAAATCAACAACCACAAGTATTTGATTATCATTTGGTTTGAGAATTTCAGAGCTTTTTTGTAAACTTGTATATAAAGATTTTCCAATAGATTTAGTTATTGAATTCAATTCTAGTTTATTATCCATATATGCTTTAAATTTAGTTGATGAAATTTCCGACAATCTGAACAATCCATCTAATGCCGTTTTTGATAAGGTCGACAAGACTTTATTGTATAATGGAGTCGATGCTGGTAGTTTCATTGGTGTATACATCGAAGATTTGGCATTGATTTTGTCTGTGTTAAAATTAGTTATAAATGGATCCAACTCTTCATCCAGTGATTTCTGCTGTGTGCTATTCTTGACCGCCTTAAGATGTTTGTATTCAAACTTTGTAGGCGAATATACCAACCAGTTATCAACAATGTCATATATTGGACCTTCACAACAACTAGTTTGAAATATTAACTCTTCATCCGCGATCTTTAGATTATGCTTTGAAATTATTGGATTGCACAGATGTTTCCTCACTCTAGTTAAATTTAATTGTTCATTTCCATATGTTATTTTATTGGTTTCTTTATCAAGTCGATAAATATAAATAAACCCATCCATAGCCCCCACACATATTAAACTTTCACTTGCTTTAATAGTATAATTATTAGCTTCAGGTAACTGCAAAGAGGATATAAAATTTGCACCAGCTGCTTCCAATGTATGAGATTCTATGAAATTGAGTTCATCATTACACATTACACATATCATAATATACTTCCCTCCACTTTTACCCAATATTTTGAATGTCTTTATTGTTAAATGTAAAGGAAATTTAATTTGTAATTGCAAATATAATGTATCTCTATCTAATTTATCGTCAGGAGTTTGCCAATCCCAAATTTCCAATACACTCTTGTTGGGATATAGGACAAACAATTCACCAAATGGACCGTTTTCTATTATTGTATCGGTCTCTAGATCTTCAATTTCGACATTTGTTGTTGCCGATTTGATTTTCTTCCATGTTGCAAAAGCTGTACCTAATTTATGACCTTTTTTTGGATTATTGTGACTAGATCATGTTAGTATATCGACTCCCAAAAGGTGTTGTAAATACATACAGTTTGTTCAATTTAATTGTATCATTAACAATAAATTCCTTCTCTGCCATGGTCAATCAATCAAAACAAGTCAATTGAGCTGATGCTTACCTGATGTTGTAATCAGAATGGATCTGTAGGAATGTGATGCGTCGAAGGTGGTAGTTGCTTGTATGTGGCGATTGTATGTGGTTGCTTCTTCCGTTATCTTATCTTATCGGGTAGTGGGGATAGTAAAGAAAAAAAACAACAAAATTACTAAGTAATTATGCCTCTTTAATTCCTGTTTCGAACAGAACTCTCTGGAAATGAAGTAGGAACTAAATCAAGTATTGTCTTATATACGATGTTTGGAATCAATGGGGATGGATACCTAAATAAGAGAAGAGTGTATTGTTTTGTATTCGGAGGTACAACTGATTTCTCAACAGCGCGTGGGGGTGCTTCCCACTTGCTGAAACAGTAATGTTGAGCTTGTCAAGCATGCACTGCATACAATCTCTCTATATACCCAGGGCAAGAGAACTATAAATGACTCAATTTGATTTACTTGGAACATTCTAGTAAGAATGACCTATTCACAATAGCCCAGATCCGAAGAATCACAAAGGCGAGGGGTATTTCTAGGGCGACTTGCTTTTGGTGCTAACAACAACAAGGCTATAAGATCGACTTTACAATAATAATGAAATGCCAAAGTGTACCACGACGTAGTATGGCTCGTATCCTGTAATCTTATATTTTAGGTATTATCATTCATGTTCAAATCCTGCAGTATCTCATGGATGCAAAATATATATTCAAACTAGTCGAGAATAACTTGGGAATTGAATGACTTAATGCGAGTCCGAGCTCTATCCAAGATATTAACGTTTGTTGAAAATGTTGAGTCTTCGTTGAGTCGGGTCTTTGATATAAATCAAAGGAATGGAACTCAAAAGTACAAGAAACATAAAGTATTACAGACTTCATCTCTTTGTTTCAATTCTGTGACTAGCCTTTTCATAGAAACTTTGGGTAGCGTGAGTTGAGTGAGTTTGCCTACCTGTCCAGCCTGTTTCATTTAAAATAGTAACATACAAACGAATGATATGTAGATTGCACCATACTAGTAACTACTAAAGTAGTGATTATTATTTCAGCGGTCGGCAGGGTGGTAGCAAAATTCAGAAATAAACCGCGGGACCTGAGCAAGTTGCAGAGATGGAGGGTGAGTAGGTTATTGGTAATTCACCGGCTAAAGCAGATGATGGACCATTTAACCAAGCATTATATGAAACAATATATGATTCGGAGATAATGATAGATAATTTCAAAAATTCTGTATGATTTTGAACTAATTGACTAGCTGAGGAGGACTCGCTATTATACAACAATTTTCGACTTGAGTTTACAACAATTGTTGGATTAGTAGCTGTCTGATAATAATAGCACAATACAAGCAGTCTAGACGAAATGGATGTTGATAGCGGAAGTTAAAAATTTAAACTGGCTGACAATCAGCTCCATCCACACAAAAGGTGTAAAATTGTACAAAGTGCAGCAAAACGTTGTGTTGAAAACAAAAATAACGATAGTATTAAACTGGACTCATAAATTAGGATCATTTGTGTTGTAAGTGAATTAGCTTGCTTGGTCATTATCAACCCGCTTGAAACAAGAAGCTATTCAATAAAGATTCAATTGATGGCCGTATTGAAGCCTTGCCACTTCAGTACCTATTTTCCTGGGCCCAAAAGCTCCACTTGGTGCAAATTATATCATGAAAGCTGGGGTTAGATATTATCTGGGGACCTATAAACTGCTAGCAATGGTTGGCTCCAAAGCTGCTTTAAGGTTAGTACAGGTCTTGTATCTTCAATGTTTCAAACTATGTTCTGGTCAAGAAGATACTGGGAATCTTTGGCTGGGATATCATCGTACCTATACCCAGTTTGCATGCTATATTAGGCCACATGTCTTGGTTAAGCAGTCTGTAGTTTAATTCATAGCTGAATTGTTGAAGCGAATGCGATCATAATCACAAATTCTGTTTGGTTACCGCTTGCTTGCACTAGTTAACATTTCAACAATACTTACTTTCCATTGATTACAGAGTTCATTCGAGTGTAATCGGATTTGTCAGGTTTTGCAACAAGTTTGTATTTATGGTGCACTGCACTTAAACACAAAGGCTCTGCCAAATACATTAAAATAACAAGGGTTAATCACAATAATAGTTGAAGTGATGTTTAAACACGTGCTGGAAATATGATTGATAAGTGTAGCTTAAAAGCTTTTAAGAATATCGAATAGACAAGCTTGACCAGTTCTTGCATTCCTATTCAAAGGGTTATGCAATACTTCAAGTGTAACTTGAGCCAAGACGAATACTTATTGTGTTTCAATTACACCCCCCGGAATAGCCGTGGTGGGTGCCAACTGGAACCAAGGTTGGAAAAAAAGAAAATAGCGCGTTAAGACTTTTTATTGTTATGCACAGTTTTTCCTATTTCCTTTTTGTTGGAGCTTGATTGCAAATACCCTTTACAACCTTTATACCTCAAGCGAAAGTCAAGTGAAGGAAAGAGTAGCAGAGTTTTAGACAAGTTGTGAATTTGTCAAATACTGGTTGATATCTTGTTCAAACTACAGAATTGAATAAATAAAAACTTCGTGACTTCATTGTATTCATTCAAGAGTACCTATTCTCCACAACTCCAATCCCATTATACTAAACGCTCCAAACTTAGCATTATGATCTGAAAGGTTTAATACTTCATTCCCAAACGTCTCACACGTATAACTAACTCCTTTACACAAAGATTTATCAATATATAATCCATTTTGACCGTTTGAAGAACCAATGGCAACAAAATCATGATTCGAATATATTATATTATCATTGATACCAGTATACATGAAAGCTTTGAACCTTGTTGCAAATTTTTTATTATTTACTGAAGAGTGACTTAATTTTGAAGGATCATATCTTTCGCATTTCCAAAGAAAACATTCACCATTTCCGTAGTACCGTTTATGGTCCATTGGCCTCAAATTTTCATTCAAATATGCTCCGAATTTATAATTGTGTTCATCTTTGATAACTAGTACATACGCTAGAGGTCTTTTTGTCTCAACAGTATATCTTGAACCAGGAGCGTCCCCAACTACCATATTACTTACAATAGAATCTGCAAATCCTTTCTCAGCTTTCTTTTTTTTCTTCAATTGTTGTAACTGATATTC
Source organism: Nematodospora valgi (assembly GCA_030565165.1). Classification (NCBI taxonomy): domain Eukaryota; kingdom Fungi; phylum Ascomycota; class Pichiomycetes; order Serinales; family Debaryomycetaceae; genus Nematodospora; species Nematodospora valgi. The sequence goes on from JAJMBF010000033.1 coordinate 15,492, forward strand.
TGGATTAGCATTTCGATACAACGTATTCAAGGATATCCCATGCTGCTCCAAAGAATATACCAATTCCCAAGTATCGAATAACTGCAATCGTGCTGGAATAAGATTTTGTATGTTGTTAGCCAATTCTTGATCTAATAGCCTATGTCGAGTACTGGCTTTGTAACCTGTAAGGGACAATGGTGCCAACGGGGGTAACATATTATTAAAACTAGATGAACTTGAAGATGATGCCAATGACGAGGATGAGGCATTCCCGCTACCATTTCTGATTAAACCTTTGAGAAAAGTAGTTCTCTTCTTGATTGGTTGCTTATTCTGCTCTTCCTCGACCTTTTCTGCATTAATATCTTTACTTGTGTAATTGTCCTCTTTACTTGTGACATTATCCTGTTTATTGATGATGTCTGCGTCCGATCCATCTCTGTTTGAATCATCATCTATAGATCTTCTAAATAGGAACGACATTGTACCTTTCAATAATCTCAGCTATAGTTCTTATCTTCGTATTTATTGATTGTTGTGAGTCTGCTGATCAATCAAGGGGTGTTTTTTTTTCGACTTGACTCCTTCCCTATTTTTGCTTCTTTTGTTTTACGAATCAATGCGAATAAATGAAATCTGGAGAAACTTTCTATTCTAAGTTTACATCTACAGCTGCATCTGCTTATTAAATCTAATCAAGCTAGTCAAGAGCTCAGTTGCAATTTTGGCACTATCAATGAAGTGTATAAAAGGAAAGTCTTGAGTCAATTTTTTATCCAAACCTGCCATTCCAGCACAGCCCAAAAGTACACAATTGATATTATCCTCCTTATAATCCTCATCTAGAATCTTCTTGACAACATTGCTGATTTTGCCGTACTCTTCAGGATTTGCTAAATTTGTTACACTAACATTGAGCCCCTTAGTCTTTTGAAACTTCAAAGAAGGAAATGCGGTTGTACCTACAAAATCCATAATTCCTTGATCTAATAGTGGTTCCCAGTCGCTTGTACTAGTTAATATGAACAGTTTCTTGACGCTGGGATTCAGTAATGCATAAAGCAAGGTTGCTTGCATTATTCCCATAACCGGTTTATTACTAAGAACGCTAAGAGATTGTATTAATGGGTGATTTGAGTAGCAGCATACCATGAAACCGTCGTATTTAGATATCATATCTTTCTCTTGAAGGTCTGAAAGAACCACCTTTTCTGACTCCATCGAAGTAATATTGTTTGTAATTTCCTCTGGTGCAAGTGGAGTTGCGGTGTAAAAATGTAAATTGACTGATTCAGGCTCAACCAAGGTATTTCTGAGATTATTTGTGACTTTGACTGAGCTATTTGGATTTATTACGAGGATATCTATGGTCATGTTGGGAGGCGATGTGAAGAACGCAAGTGGGTTCAATAAAGCACTAAATTTTGGACGCCACAAGATCAAGATCAACAAAAAAATATTACCATGATAAGTAATACAACACATGCATGTCCTTTAGAGCAGAGGTCGATGGCAATAAGCATAAGCTTATGTGGTCTAAGTCGATAATATCTCTAACTGCCATATCAGAAGCCATCAAGTTTACTATCACAAAGGACAAACTTTCAATATCAGCTATCAATGCAAGTAAGTCATCTCATGCTGAAATAATATACAAAAGATCATTTTTCAGTGAATTTATAGTTGATTTTAACAATATACTACCTGAAGGATATCATAGGAGTGTAATTGAAGAGGATCTGAGCTATTCATTTATAGTCAACTCGCGTCATTTGGCCACTTTGTTTCGAAACTTGGATTCAAACAGTATGAAATATGTGAGTCTACGAATAAATTGGTCCCTTAATTCTCCCATCTCACTGCGATATAAGTTGTTCATTGTGATTAAGACCAAGAAACTTATTATCAAGAAATACCAAGCAAGTTATCTTCCAGTTTTGAAGAAAGACATTAAAATTGCATCCACGTATAAAGATGCATTGTATAAGCAACAAGATGATAATTTCGAAGATAAGAATAGAATAAATCATATCATGATGGATCAAGTAATACCGAAACAATTTTTAGAAATGGTACCTTCATCTGCGGAAGATTTCAAGATAGATATTAAAAACGATAAAGTGCTGTTTGGAGGTTATACAAAACAAATTATGAAAGATCGAGATTATTTAAAACAGCCAATGGCAGTTACTGTGACAATAAGCTTAGATGAACTAACTGATAGTAATCTTGTTACCCTAAATACCGACCATGAACCAGTTAGGAAACTAATCAATTTTGGATTGAGAGAATTCAAGAACTTTTTTAGTTTAGTAAGTTTCTTCACCTCATCCCCATCTTATACTGAGCAGTTTGATGAAGACTACATAACAGTTGCAAACAATAACGATTATTTTCATATATACTTTAGAAATGCCGGCGATCCTATTTTATTTGATCTACAAAATAATCAGCACGTCGATGTCCAATACATTCAAATAACCTCAGGTGACAAAACAGATATAGATTCCAAAGAGATATATGCGAATGATTTAAGAAGGAACTTGTCATTGGAAGCTCCTATTATTCAAAGAATTGAAAATCAAGATATATTTGATGCATCAAGATGTTCAAGTCCATCAAAGGTACATTCAATACGGCATTCAGCTTTTGGAAAATTGCCAACAAAAAGCGGAATTCCAATTGATAGAAATGCTTTGCTAACTCACGAAAGTGACAAAAATCTGTACTCTGACGCAAACGACGAAGCTATAACATATAGACAAGACATAGCTAATTCGCATAATGCTGAAACCGATTACAGCGATTCAGAAGATGAAACCGAGCCTCCTGCAAAGCGAATGTTAATTGTAGAGGAAGAAACATTTGGTCCTACACAAGTTGGTAGTAAACCGAAATCAATTTTTTAAAGATTGTATGTCTGTCCGTTTATGTCTTTTTTGTCCCCGTAGCTTAGATGTCCACTCCAAGGCAAGTCGTTGGAAGAATAACCAGTCGGGGCTAATTTGAAAGGTAATCTTACTGGTACTGAATCCTTTTCAGAAGTAGTATCACTCATATAACAAGGCACCAAAGTTTTACCTTTCTCTGGAATAATCAAAACACCTAGTTCATAACTGCATACTTCATATTTGGAGGGATCATCAAAAAATTTGTTACCCTTCCTACTTCCCCAAGCTTGCTTCGAAAGATTGTGACTTCCCATATAAACCCATTTCAAGGATGACCAAGAATCACCATTATCACACATGTATAGCTTTACATGAGGTATAACTTTCTCTCTCCCAGTGACCTGTTGAGTACCTGAAGAATTCCATTTTTTTAAATATGGTTTTATAGCTTGACTAAAGTAGTTTTTATGTACGAATGATTGTGTATAATTAAAATGAACCGCCAGTCCTGCTCCAAAACCAACATTGCTCGCTGCAACTTCATCAACGGTTGGAAAAACAATACTTGGTGTGTAATTATGTTTTTTTTGATGGTCTTTAAAGCTTGTTCCTCCAGGTTCTAATAACTTAAAACGACTCAGTTTCGAGAAAAACATGGGACATAGCAAATGTGAAAATATTCCTGCGGTTGCAAAATTCTCAACTGAAAAGGGATAGGATATAGCGGAAACTTGGGCTAAAACCTCATACTTGAGCTCTTTATTGCCATTATCTAGAAGCAAATCATTTCTTTTCAATGCTTGGAATAGGCTGCCATATCCATATATTTCTTGTTCGTTTAGAAATTCAAAATCATAGTAACTATCAGCTTCATTATTAATATCATATGATCCAGGAGATGATGCAATAAGTTCAACATCCACATCCAGAAAATCAAAACCTGCAAGTCGGTTAGCTAATTCACCAACTCTAGATTTATTATACCTGTGTAAATACCTTATTAAATCTCTTTTGAATCTTTCACCTCTCGGTTTTCGTGTCCATCCCGGAGTTAGTCTTCCAGATCGCCAAAGCATTTGAGTTAAACCACCGAAATCTAGTTTGGTTATATTGCTTGACATGATTACTACTTCTACTGTATCGTCGTCGAAGAAGTTCACCATCATTTTGGTATGATGGGTCCCAAATCTGCTTGGTACAAACGCAACTACTTCCAGGATGTTAAAATTCAGTTTTATAGTTTCAGTCTCTTCATAATCTGGGTCCAAAAGTTTGCTACCTGTAATGAACACAATTTTCTTTTTGTCTTTGCTGAAACTAGGATGTAAAAAAGTTAGGAAAAATGGTAGATCTACATTGAAATTGAATTGATAGGTTTCCTGCAAGCTTTTAGATCCAATCAAATCAGAAATCCTGACGGTATCTTTATTCACTCGCGTCAATTCATCTTCTGGGTAACTTGGATTATATAAAAGTCTTAGTGGAGACTGAGAAGGTTTAACTTCTTCAACTTCTACTTCATCAGATGAAAGTTCAATAAATACTGGTTTATCTGGCTGGACATCTGACTGTTCCTCTACTCTTGACTTTTTGTAATTTGCCCAATGGTTTGATACAGCTACGAAAGCATCTGATTTGCGTTTACTTGCCATCGAAAGGCAACACCTGATGTATACTTGGATAAATGGTGTAAATTGATATGGTTGGGATTCTGTTTTTCTGTTGCTTCAACTACAGCTGTTGCATTTATTCAAATTTGAGTCCTCATGAACAAAAAGGTGAACCAAGGTTTGGTAGAGTCTGGGAGCTGTTTGATGTAAATTCTATTCATACTCTGGAAAGTACTCCAAAATCATGTTTTGCAAATACATTTAGAAATAATTTTTTGGTCGATATTTGTATACATCACATATTTACAACTCCTCCAGCTTTCTTTAATTGGTGATAAAAAAATAAAGCCAATTGGACTTGACTTCTATTTCTATGCAACTAGATTAGCCAATGGGTATTTCATTCAACTATCAAAACAGTGAGATTGTTTCATCACCTACTGTGATTGTCAGTGGGTCCACTTCCTTGGGGCTCTATCGTGGAATTATATCCTTCACCAATAATGACAACAAAGTTTTCCCACCGCAATACTTTGAGGTTAACAACAGAGGTAACTTCAAGGCTATAATTCATGTGTCACCCGGTGAAAAGAATGTATTTAAAGTTGAAGTCATGGACAATGGATTTATAAATTCTTTTGGATTTGCGGAGTATAATAATGGACAACCCCACGTTGTAGACTCTGGTAGATTAGAACTATATTCCAACCCATTGCCTGACAATAAACCAGTTCATTTATGTCTCATTAGGGGAAGAGACTCTAATAACACCTATGATATGCCCAGCTACAGATTACAACGTGGTGAGAGACCGACCCTTGAAAATGCGATTAAGAAGATAAAAGTTGCTGGTAGACTAATGCAAGCTTATACTCAAGAGGAAATGAGATCAATAGGATTCAGTAATCGCTCTTTCCAATTTTCTGAAGAGACAATAAGTGATCAATCGATTTTTGGGTATAAAGTTAATTCACCTATTGCTCATCAAGAGATCAAAGTACATGTTTTAACATCACCTAAAACCGTAGCAGAATTAAGAGATCCCGACTTAGCACAACAAAACCCTAACGCGAAAGACAGCGGAGGGCTCTTTAGTCATGCGATAGAATTAGTCAAGAAATATCCAGAGATTTGGAACCAACGTAATGGAACAGCTGTTCAATGCGCATGTATGTATATTGACTCGACATATGATACTAGAAATAATTTAATCCTAACACATGCTGCCTTGGGCGGTGGTACTGATGAAGTTAAGATGGCAATTTTTGGATCGCATGGTTTACACTCTTTTCCACAAAACTTCCCGCTTGTTACACCATCTTATCTTGATTGTACACGTTTGTCTCTGAATGAAGTCGCTAATGATGCAAATGAATGTGGCACTAGTTGGGAATGTTTGAATATTTGTCTTGGAGCATTTATGCACGAGATTGGTCACTTGCTAGGTTGTCCACATCAAGTTGATGGAGTTATGTTAAGGGATTATCCTTTGCTTAATAGATCTTTCATGACAAGAGAATTGGAGTGCTTGAGAACAAATTCTAAAGGTGAACTTATCGGACAGAATGCAGCATGGTCGAAAGTGTGCCATTGGAACAGATTAGACTTAATTAGGTTTTTATTTCATGATTCATTTTCTCTACCAGTGGATCAATTTGAAAAAGTTTATTCAACTACTAAAAAGGCGAATAGTACTTACGAAAACAATACGGCACCCACACTGTATTCAATGCCACTGAATAATTCAGTCGTTAAATCAGAAAGTGGAATTTTTTTAATTGAGGTTATAGACGGTGATTTAGCAAGATATCACAAAGCGTGGTTACCACATGCATATGGGGGACCTGGTTTTCAACATACAATGAATGTTGATTTTGATGAATGTTATAGTGGATTGAGAACGTCTAAGGGAGACGCCAGTGACAATTTTAAGATTCGAGTGTTGTCTCTTGGTGGTGATCTTTTTATTGACAATTTTAAAGAGCATTGCTCACAACAACGTCAAGATTTAATCAAAGGAAATTTTGGTTTAGGAAAAGGTGAATTGACTGGAGCTAAAAGTGCGTTATTGGGAAGAAGTAACAACTCTAAGATGCAGATCGCTATTTTCCATCTCAAATCAGTCTATAAAGTTAGAATATATCATGGACATGCATTGGATGGCATCAAGTTTTATTATAAGGCAGGAGGGCAGTCGTCTGATGAACCACCAAACGAACCACCAAAAGTGCCACCTAGAAATTATTTCAATAAATTGATTCGTGGAATGAAAGATATGCATCTTCAAGATGGTAATGCTAGAGGAATAGATGCGATTTCAATGATTGGTAAAGAAACGGGTAACTATTCTGATTTCAAATTAGAACCTGGAGAGTACATTAGGAAACTTGTCGTCAGAAATGGTGCTTGGATCGATGCCGTCCAAATTGTAACAAGTGGACGCAGATTATCTCCAATGCTTGGAAATGCCCAAGGTGGACATTCATCTGTCCTTGAGGCACCTACTGAAGACACCGAAATTGTCGGAATGTACTTCTATATGGGAAGTTGGATCAATGGATTAGGTATAATATATGTATCAAAAAATTAGATCATCTTCATCAATATTTTCATCTATTTGTCTTTCCAAAACTTTGTCCTTTGCTTGGTTATATTCAATGGGATATTTTTGAATGATTCCAATATTATTCTTAGTAGACTTGAAGAAAGGTATTGAATATGAGGGCTCATTTCCATTTTTTAAGTTGGCGAGTCTCTTGTCAATATTTATTATATCGTTCTTCATTTGATCCACTTTACTTGCATTAGAATCTCGGGATATACCAAAGTTCTTTTCAAATAACAACTGTAAAGTTTTCAACTTCTCTACTAGCAATTCTTTCTTCTCTATAACCTTTTGATTCTCATTATTGAGATTACCACTAATTTGTGCCTCTAACACCAAAGACTTATCCATTTCTACAGACTCCAATGCTTCAGTCAAAGTGTCCGTGAAGTATCTTGCGTGATCAGCTAAGTTACCGGAACCAGGTAACTGACGATTGACTGGCTCATGAGATAGCATTCGACTAATTTCCTCATCATCGCTAATAATATATTCATCCTCTGTTCCTGAAGACACAAACAGATCATTTAAATTTCCACCATAAATGTGTGAGCTCTGTTGATTGAACACCTCATTGTCTGCGGTGAAGTCTTCTATTTCATCGTCTACGCTACTTTGAGTATTGTTGCCGTCTGCTTTGATCATTGAGTGATCGTAAATTGACACAAAATTTTTTTCGAACGCTTTTTCCAAATCACTTATCTTGTTTATCACAACAAACTCAGACCACAGTCACCGACAACAATCACCGATAACAATGTCCTCCTTTCAACTACAGAATTTAGAGGTATTGGCTCGATTGAAACCGTTTGGTATACTGTTTGAGAAATCACTAAGTGATTTGATAAAAGGGATAAGAACACATTCAAAAGAATCACCAGAAGGTTTGGCAAATTTTCTTGATGTAGCGATTCAAGAATGTAAGAATGAATTGAATACTACAGATTTGGAAACTAAAGCTATGGCAATATTGAAGTTATCATATTTGGAAATGTATGGATTTGATATGTCCTGGTGCAATTTTCAAATATTGGAAGTTATGTCCTCAAGTAAATTTCAACAAAAGAGAATGGGTTATCTAGCTGCCATTCAATCATTTAAGAATGAGCAAGATTTACTTATATTGGCAACTAATCAGTTTAAGAAAGATCTCAATTCTTCTAATCATGTTGAAATCGGTCTTGCGTTGAGTGGGATTGCCACAATTGTCACACCAAATTTGTCAAAAGATATCAATGATGATGTGCTAATGAAGATGAATCATTCCAAACCGTATATAAGAAAGAAAGCCATACTTGCAATGTACAAGATCTTCTTACAGTATCCAGAAAGTTTAAGAGTGAATTTCAATAGAATAATAGAGAAATTAGATGATTCCGATATATCTGTCGTAAGCGCTACTGTAAATGTTATCTGTGAAATTTCAAAGAAAAGTCCCCATATATTCATCAACTATTTACCTAAATTTTTTAATATATTAGAAGACACAAAGAACAATTGGTTAACCATAAGAATCATGAAACTATTCCAAAGTTTATCCAAAGTTGAACCTCGAATGAAAAAGAAAATACTTCCCACCATAATGGATTTGATGTTGAGAACTCAGGCCTCATCATTAATTTATGAATGTATTAACTGTATAGTCAACGGTCAAATGTTGTCCAATGAGTCTGCGAAGGATAAAGAAACAGCCAAAATTTGCATAAACCAATTAATGAATTTCTTCAAAACTAAAGATTCCAATTTGAAATTTGTGGGGCTTATTGCATTAATTAACATAGTTAAGATTTTCCCTGTTCTTATGTACAAAGTTGAAGGTGTATCAGCCGTGGTTATGGAGTGTTTAAATGACTCTGATTTAATCATAAAGAGAAAAGCCTTTGAAGTGTCCAACTATTTGGTGAATGAAGACAACATTACAGAGGTTATCAAGATAATGCTATTTCAACTTGTCCCAGATGATACCGTCATAAACGATTCTTTGAAACGTGAAGTCACTTTAAAAATTATTCAAATTGCATCTCATGATAACTATGCTAATATTCCGAATTTTAGATGGTATGTCGCAGTATTAAAGGATATGATTAATTTGACTTTACTCCCTGTATCAACATCAGTAAGTGCAGGTACTTTACCTCCAGCAATTGCCAATGAAATAGCTACTGAGATTGGAAAAGAATTCAAAAACTTAGCAACGAAAGTTCCATCGATTAGACCAACATTGCTTCTGAAAGTTGTAGTTGTGATTGTCCAAGACGTCAGGATTTTAGAATTATGCCCATTGATACTTAGAGACTTTTATTGGATTTTGGGTGAATATATTGAGGAATTGAAGCCAGGCGTAAACAATGACGACGAGATAGAAATTGATGATGAAGATTTAGTTGTTAGTGTGGGTAAAACATCTCAAATTTTGAATATATTGATTAATCATAAAATTGATGAACAATTAGGATTCACAACGAAGGGCCATTTTCCAATATCTTCCAAACTAATTAATTTACCACACCCGGGGGTAATTGCTGTTTTAATTCAAACTTTAATTAAGCTATATAATGGTATGGTAATTGACTATGTACGAACGTATTCAAATGAGGGAGAGCTTTCAAGAGATAAGTATAATGAACTTTGTTATCATTTATACAGACTAATTGGATTTATTAGTAATTATGAAAGTCATACGAACTATGAAGTTCAAGAGAGGGCGTTATCGTGGTTGGAGTTTTTGAAGGTCACGTTGGAAGCAATGACCAGTGATGACATGACCGGAATAGTCAAACTCGAAAAAGCAGATTTGGAGTATTACAGAAGTACAAAATGTGAAAACGAATCTAGTGAATACTCAAGTGATGATTCCAGCGAAGAAGAAGATGAGGAAGAAGACGAGGAAGATTCAAGTGAAGAAGAATATGAGAACTTGGTTTCAGACGATAATACAGAAGAAGAAGCTATGCCAATTGCATCTGTATCCGAATATGAGTCGAATCCTTTTGTGGAACAAGAAGGTGCCAATGAAACTAAAACTGAAGAACCTGTCGATGATTTAACTGCTCCAAAAAAATTACCCGTTTTATTAACCCATATTTTACCTTCATTTTTCAAATCATACCCACTTAATCCAGTTTCCAAAAATTCTCAACGCAACATCCCTATCCCAGATGACTTAGATTTAGATACAGAGATCAATTCCCCTGATTTCAAATTGGATGCAAACGAGAACGATATTTCTGATTTATCATATGATTTATTCTTGTCTGATAATGAATTACTTGAGCAACCATTAATACAACTATCAAGCGAAGCTGCAGAGGACCAAGAGAAGAAGAAGGATAGATTGGAAAGGTTGAAAGATGACCCATACTATCTTGAGTCTGATGATAAACCTAAGAAGAAATCAAAGAGTAAAACAACAAAGAAAGAAGTTGATCAGAGTGTGAGTCCAGAAAATCAAAGTGATGTCATATCCACGACATCTACTAATGTGGAAAGCAAGATGAAGAAGAAGCTGTTCAAATTGAAGAAAGAAAAGGTGCTTATATTAGGAGAGGAAACTGTTGGTGGACTTCAAGACAATCTTGCTGATTACGACTCCAAGGACAAGAAGAAATTGAGAAAAAAAAACACATTGAAAATCGATTCATCTAATTTAGATAATTTTGACTTAAGCTCCAATGTGACACTTGAGAGTTCAAATAAGAATCAAGAATATGAAATTGATTTAGAAGCTCTTAGGGAAAAATTGGCAAACTCAGCTGCTGAAGGACAGGGAAAGAAGAAAAAGAAACCGAAGAAGAAGGACGAATCAGAGCAACAGCTATTGGCCAAATTAGAAGAACCAGAAGACTCGACCAATGGTCAAAATGTGAATGATTCATCTAGCAACATAATTACAGTTAAAGCAAGGAAAAAGAAAACGAAAAAGAAAGCCGTAATTTTAGAGTAGGTTTCTGCATAAATATATTATTATGTTCATGATATAACTATAATCAATTAACAAAAGTACGGATAAAAAATTCGCAAAAACATCTCTATTAAATCTAATCACCAGAAATTAATGGTGTTTCCTCAGTAATAATTTCAAATTCAGTGTCAGTTTGATTTTCACTTTCCGAATGATAATGGTCTTCCCTTGGCTTTAAACCAGGTGCCTTGGAAAATCCGATCTTTTTACATGTCTTGAGCATATCATCCCTTATTTTGTCACACAAATTGGTTACATCTTCGTTGGTCTCTATTCCAGTGGTGGAAACTGGTGGTAAAACTTCGATATTAATTTCTCCAGTGTTCCAAAAAGAACGCTTTGAATTGAAAATGGGCGAGGTGTTGGATACAACAACTGGAATAATAGGAATACCTGCATCCTTAGCTAAGTGGAATGCCCCTTTTTTGAATGGTAACAAGTCTAAGCTCTCGAGACCCGATCTAGTACCTTCTGGAAATATAAATAATGCTCTCTTCTCTTGCTTCAAGGAGGCCAAGGCGCCGGCTAATACTTTCTTAGCTTTAGCTCCCTTTGTTCTATTCAAAAAGAAAGTACCAGATAAAGCCATAAACCAACCTAAGAAAGGTACGTATTTCAAAGAGCTCTTACTTGTAACAGTATACCCAGGTTGGAAAATTTTGCCCAAGATGAATATGTCTAGGATGGATTGATGGTTGGCAATACAAATTGCCGGGGTTTCAGTCAAATAGTGTTCATTCTTGAGATTGATCTTCATTCCCAAGAAGATTCCTGCTGTGTAGTAAAAGGCTCTTGCAACTGTGTATTGTGCGTACTCCACTTTGCCAATTATCCTCAAAAACAGGGAAGCAATGACTCCATAGATGGCACAACCAGTGATCAAAGAGCCAAACACTATCGATTTGAGATAGAATTTTATCTTGCCAAGGGCAGTAGTTGACATTGATTTGGATACGGTAGACTTGTATGAGTGGTATTCATCCCAACAAAATTTTTCCTGGTCGCACTCAGGCCATTTTTATTGCTGCTTTCATATCGACAAATTGAGTTTCATACTTCTGGACCAGCACAAGCTAATGACAAGGCACCCACGATGCTAGATTTAAAGAACACCGCTACCCAGATTGCTGTACTTGAGTAGACCATAAAATTTCAGTTCGAAAGCTTTTTGGCTAGCTCTTCATATTTAATGGCATTTCATTTGGTGTGACTCGACGTGTGACAAGTTTTGCAGCTATCAAGCTGAATTTTCAAAATGGCAACATCATCTAATACATTTCAGAGAAGCTCTACTGACTAGCAGAAAAGGTTCTTTGACATACTATGGATAATTCACCGGTTGTTTGAAACCGAGTGGAGAGATTAATTAACTGCATATGTGGCTAGTTAAACGTTTGGCAGGGTAATTAGATTAATTAAAGTTTATTTTTCACAGCCAAATACTACATTGAAACAACACAACAATAAAATTCATTCGTAAAGCCACTATATCAACCTTCTCATCCCTCGTAAGCAATAACAACCTTTCTGGCTGTTTCAAAAGCAGATTGTGGATTGACTCCCGTAACCAACTTACCGTCAATAACAGCAAATGCATCCCACGGACCCTTGGGAGCGACATATTCTGCACCTAATCTCTCTGCCATTTCTTTGATTGTGAAAAGGTTGTCCTTTTTCAAGATATCAATGACTTGTAGCTGTTCTTCACCTTCATTGGTGAATCCGGTGATTTTTTTCCCCTTGATCAATGGCTTGCCGCTCAATTGCATTCCATCGAAAATTGCAGGACCATGGCAAATAGCACTTAATACCCCACCATTCTTGTATATTTCAACAGCTAATTTTTGCAAAGCTTTAGCTTTCGGGTAGTCAAACAAAGTTCCATGCCCAGCGCTTGCATAGAAGATATCAAAATCTTCAGGCTTCAAATCAGATGCCTTTTTAATCTCTTTGATAGCTTTCGAATATATCGATTCTGGATCTTCGTACTGCTCCTTAATTTTTCCTTGCAAAAAATCTGGTGATAGGCTAACCTCGTCATATCCAAATGTTCCAGTTTCTGAGGCAAATACGGTTTCATATCCCTTTTGTCTGAACTCTAAAAATGGTTCTACAGCTTCTTCAAGGAATAAACCGGTTTTCTTACCATCCGCGTAGAATGGTTCGTTGTATGATGTGATTGCAATTAATACTCTTGTCATTTTTGTCTTGATTACTATGCTGCAAAAGATCAAGCTACTCTCTGGGATACATGGCTATATGGTTTTAAAAGACGAGGTTGCTAAATTGCTGCCAGGGGCGGGTGATTACACGGTCAATGGAAAGCAACGTACAAAATACCCCCTACGGAGGTATTTACCACACTCACATTTTACATGTGCTTAGACTTTTCAAATTGCAGATCTTTTAATAGCAATAGTTGACAAGAGGAGAAGATATGTTAAACGTCTGTGATCTGTGCATTGCAAGTAGTAGAATAATGAGGCTTGAAAAGTTCAACTTGAAATAAATCTGTTGGATATGATTACATATAGCAGAATGCTTAGTTGACTTTACTCGAGAGCAATTGTAAGTACTCGATCCCAGGTCAACTCAATTGACTATCCACAGTCAAATTCAAGCATGAAAAGAAGCATACTTTGACAAAACGTACCTTGACGTGTAGTACTTACGTCTCATATTCATTGACAAAATATGGGAGCGTACTTATTGCTTCCGAAAGACAAGATACCAATCATGTTTTGTTGCACAAAATGTGTTAATTCATTGGAATCTACCAACAATTATACTAATTAATATCATACTTACATCATGTATTTATGTATTATTTATCTAAATACATCAATAAATATAGAAAAGTGTTTCATGCAAAGATTAAAGGAACTTCAAGGCTCCTGAATGTGACTTTGTCGGCCAATCCGCGAGTCTCAGCCAATACCATGTCTTCAGTTTCTCTCAATTAGCCACAGGAAGCGCTTCTATTTCCTTCTTATCGGAATAATAACGTCTCACCCATCTGAAACCCTGACCCAATTGTGCAATTTCATTGACAAAATGACAACCGAATAATAAGTAGTTCTGAGGAGTTACAGCCATGGAGTATCTCATGAAAACTAACGAATACAAGATCAATGATCCTGTCATAGGTCCACTGATTAAATCTGCGTCTTTCTTCAAGTCCAAAATAGCAGCTATCGGAATACCAAAATTGGAAACAGGTCCCCAAAAATGTGTTGTACACATGTATTTAAGGGACTGTTTAGAGAATACAAAATCAGTGAATTTCTTGAAACCTGACATTATGAATAGATGGGGAAGTAGATGTAATGCTGTGGAAACTGAATAGTTATTTATCTACGTTGGTGGGTGGAGGAAGTTCTATTTATTATTAGCCTGAAAGTTCTCTGTCTCTTCCTTAGCGGTGTAATTTGGTTTTTTGTTGGAGGGGATTTTTGTAACAATTCTAGCACCGGCCGATATCAGCCAGATCACACGACTAACATTTTGCGAATTGTAAAGTTGTTGGGTGTGAGCAGTCTGGTATCCTGATATCCAAGACCAGCCAAGCTTCAGGGGGGGGGGGGGGTGGAGTTAGCTGGTTGATTGTGGAGTAGTAGGCTAGAATGTCTTAATTTTGATGTAAAAGTGTTAGTTGTATATACAATAAAGATAAAACATATGTTTCGCTAGTTAACTAGAGACAACAACTGATGTTAGTATCATAATGCAAAATAACAGTATAACAAACCCAAAAACTTAAAACTTTATGTATATATCCAAACCTTATAGATTATATTATAAAATACCAAAATAACAATAAAACGATATAAAAACTCTATAAATATAATCATTCGTCGTTGCCCCATATAAAGTAATAATAACAAGTTTTAACTAATAATAAGTTCGAAAATAAATGAATCAACAGTTTGGGGTGACAATTACCTTACGAACTCTAGTCACCCATTTTCCCTTTTCTATCTGGTTGTTTCACTTATTGGCTGTAGTAAGGTTGATCATTTGTATATGGAGTAGAGTTATAACCCACTTGTTGTGGGAACATATAACTACCACCCATAAAACTAGAATCCGCATCTTGCTGCTCCTGTTGCTGCTTTTGTTGTCTCTGTTGCTGTTGTTTCTGTTTCTGTTGCTATGTTGATTGTGATTGTTGAGATTGCTGTTGTGCAACTTCTTGGGTTTGTTGCAGAATTTTATGCAACTGAGGATCAGGATTACTGATGCCATTACTGGGTTGCTATCTCAACCTTGCATGTTTGATACTTCATCCCAATTTGAATAGTTTGGGTTAAGACCAAACATATCTGATGCTTGTGGATTTATCATTGATGCTGCGCTCGATGTGTCAGTGCTAGGATTATCAACATTTCTCATTGGTGGGATGTATTGCTTGAAACCAGTAATTGACCTATTATTGCCCCTAATATCATCAGACGGTGAGACTAAGTAGTGAGGTAAATTGTCAGGAACCATTATCCAAAAAGGGTCGTTTAAATGAAAGCCATTTAAGTATTCGTATTGTGATGAATCACCAAATGGATTTATATTTAACAAAGATGAGAGATTGCCATAAGCATTTGTAATTGGTAAATTATCAATTTGATCATTTTCTGGTGAAAATTTCTTTGATTTGGATTTTCTGTTCTTGAGCTCAGAAGAAATAGACTCATCTTCTCGTTTCTCGCGAATCAATTTGATCAAGTTTAAAACTCTATTAATCAAATATACCATATTTGAAGACCATGTTTTTGAAGTTGTGATGAATCCAGTTGATAATCTTGATTCAAAATTTAATAAAGCATTTAAATTGTTTTCAATTAACACCAAAAATCCATTGTTCAACAATGGTTTGTCATCATTTTCAACAAAATCTTTGGATTTGTAATGTAACAATGTAAATACAACTATTATACCTTGATAAATGATTGAATTTAAAAATGGAAAGTTATTCTTGAATAGTTTACCAAATTTGACAGGGCCATAATTTATTGGTTTCGTATATGAAACTTTATCCATTTTCCCTTTGTCACTATATAAATTATTCGATCTAACTTTGTTATTGATATTCTCGTCGATATATTGTTTCAATAACTTTTCGATGAATGTATTTAACAACACCAAAAAGTTAGATACTGAATTTATTTTAATCTCGACGATGTTATCATAACCTTCGATATTTTCAAATTTGTTGATAAATGACTCAAATAATTTAGCATTATTAATGTATAATACAATAATATCAGCTAGTAAAACTAAATCATTGATAACCATTTCCTGGCCAGTATAATCATCAAAAGTTAGTGTATCCGTAACGCTCGAAGAAATTGGTAAATTCTCTTTTGAATCGACATCTGTAGTTTGTTGTTTATAAGTAGTTTCCAATATTTTGATTTCATCACTGAATTTCTTTGATAATTTCATTAAATCAGGTAACGTAAAATCAAGCATGAAATTCTCAACCAACATCGAATTAGATAATCTGAGTAATTCACTCATACCGACTTTAAATAAAATGTGTTCCTTTTTGTTTGTCATTCCAAAACCTAGTCCACTGTCTGGCCCGTTCATACCAACTTGTACTGATATTGGGTTTGGCCTGCCAAAGATAGAACAAATAACTGAAACGTGAAATTTTAATGCAAACCAAATACGATATCTACTAATATCAAGACCATCATCCTGGGATCGGTCTTCTTCTTCCAGGCCCATAGATTCTACTTTATCACTAACATCAGTGTCTTCTGCAGTAGCACCAATTAATTTGTTAAATTGTTTACCTTGCTTAAATTCTTGTATGTGATTTTTACCCATGATGTGTAAGCCGATAGAATATGATATAGAGCACACATGGAACATCATTGTCCAGCATTCTTCATATTTCAGTTCCAAGAAATACCATTCGGTACACAAGATGTAAGCTTGAATTGTAATTAATGATTCATTGACCAAGTTGGTTCTTAAGTCCTCGAAAGCTTTATGCAAAACATTTCTTGTTAAGTATTTCCTATACTTAGTACAGGTATTGATGGAATCAGAAGGTAATAAATTTAAATCAACAAAACCTTTGGGACTTAGCCTTTGAATTGACAAACTCAAAATCATGTAGAGTAATAATAAACTATCATCATGATTCCAAGCTATATCACTAATTGAATCATAATTATTTAAAAAATCTAGTACATGTGAACTTGAAATGAATGTTCTATAATATGGGCTCTTCTCAAAAAATATGTTGACCAATTTTAAAATAACCTCAAAATTTAGCCTGAATGCTCCTTGATAAGTATCTGAATTAGCGCTTATATCAGGATCATCATACTTCAACAATTTTGAAGACAAGAATGGAAGCTTTTTCTTTCTCAAACTTTTTTCAAGTAAATTGCTCGATTTCTTTGATTCTTTAGAATAAGAAATCTCAACATCTCTTTCCCAATCATCCAAAGCATGCTCAGTATCATTATTTATAGCGGGTGCCTGTGGTTTGAACTTTTTTATTTTATGTAATTTATTTAGTTGTTGCAAACTCTTATGTTCTCTTGATAAAGGCTGTGACTCTGATGTAATTTGAACAACATCATTACTACTGCTTCCACCTGGTGACCACTCCGTTGGTGTGGTATTGTCATCGCCTGGTAAATTCGTTGAATTCAATCCTTGGTTTTTACTTGCAGAACCTCTAGGGAAACCAACTTTAGAACGCCCAAAAAATCCAAAGCTTTCTTTCTTATAAAGTAGATCCTTGGATGAAGAATCAAAAGTTCTATCACGCTTAGTACCACTTGATGATGATTTCTTCGATGTATCGGATACATGTACCACTTTCTGTAACACTTCCTTTAGTCTGCAAGCTAAAGCTCTATTCTTCTCTAATAATTGAGAATTTGCATCTCTCATTATATAGTAGTTTTCTTTGAGTGCTGCATAATCATCGTCATTACACTTCGAACTAACATTTGCTAATGGCGGGACATTTTGTATCAGTTTCAATGAATTAGAAGGAGTACTTGAGGAACCCGAGCATATTTCTGCTGCATTACTCGAGGTTGCTTCTAGGTGTTGTTTCGCAGTGTTGATGTGATGATGCGTTTTATTTAGCAAAGCATTTGTGTCAGGTTCACTAGGAGGATGTTCTGTAGCCACTGAACTTTTCTCTGAATTACTACTTCTACTACTAATTGTAGTAGAAGAACCAGAAGAGCTAAATTCCAAAGGCTTGTGTGATGGATGAAGTGGGTCCTGTTGTGAGATTTGTTGTGGTAGCTGTTCTTCTTCTTCCTCTTCTTTAACATCATCCTTGAAGTCATCTTCTGTTATTTTGATATTTCTGAATTTTGCTGGAAATTCACAAGCTATATGTCTCTTACTACATTGATCGCAGGGTTTCTTCTTGTTACATTTGATCTTTCTTCTCCTACACGAAATACATGATATCGGAAGTGTATCTAACATGATTGAATTGTTATTGTGATTTCCGTTTGATGGATTTTAGTCTTTAAGGACAATCGATGAGATAAACCTCACTAATAATTATAATCTAGAAACTATTGTTAATATTTTGTTCATATTGAACACATGTTAGTGCTATTGAATAACTGATCTAGTTGTCAAAACCACTATTATGCTACCAAAATATTCCCAATCCCACCTCAAAAAACAAAACTAAATCCAGGGGCCCATTGAATCGTCAATAATCTTTGGGATCTGTTTAAAACTGTTTCGATCGGAATGCAGAATCATTCAAATTAACGTACTATTATCTTAATATGTTATTTCAATTCCAACTCTGAAATGGAAGCAACATCAAAATATTTAAAGTTTCCCCTGTCTTGTAGAACAGAAGTAAAAGCAGGAGGAAATCTATCAAAAGTTTATTGTTGTTGCGGCAGATGCATTGGCCCTTTGAGTGAAACAATGTCTTAAAATCTGATCACCAAGCAAATTTTGGCAAAAAAGCAATCTTATTGGCTACTTGGACCGGACACTGTGCCTGCATTTCCAACAAGAGTTCTATCGTAGGTGTTAATTATGATTATTTGACGCCGAAATAACGCGGGAGATTCTTTTCTATGCTTGTGGAAAATGCGAGCAGTGAGACATCGATGTATTTGTTTAGCCCCATTTGGAAGTGAGACAAAGTCAAACTATAACACAAATGAATAAACGACCGACAACATACTTTTGAAAACCAATTCTGAAGATTTTATGATATTGCTGTTAACTTCTCTGAAAGATATAATGTAGTAGAACTTACGGAATATTTGCCTTGAGAAAGTTAATTTGGTTGTTGCTAATGAGTAGATTCAGTATATTCAATATCGAGGCAGAAGCAAAAAAGTGGAAAACAGTTAGAAAATAACTAGATGATTCTAGCTCATATATATAGGATTACCTGATCCTTAGTTATTTGTAGTATTGTACAGGAGGAGACTGCAAGTGAGTTGAATCCAGTATCAATGCATCCGCCTCAATATCCTGGTTGAATGTGCGGTGTTTTAATCTTCTATTAAAAAGACAAGATAATCTTACTAATGAAGGGCGTTTATTTGGATCATGATGCAAATAATTTAATATTATCCCACTTTGTATTAGCACTTAGTCAACATACATAGCCCAAAAAGAAACGACGTTGCTTTGCAAATATGGTTAGGAACGGTCTGAGGCAGTTTTACTAATGTTTTTAAGAGATTTTGCAGCGTGTACATATTGAAAAGATGTATGATACAATGAAAAGAAGCGACATTCAATGTAATTGTTCATTCCTTTCTACAAGACTTACCCTGAAGAAGTGATCACGCGGAATCGTTCATAGGTGATTCAACTAAGCCTTTTGGCCCTTGCCTGCGCTACCTTTTGTTGCAACCTGTCAAATAAACGGTTCCAAATCGACGATCTGGAGAAAAGGAAATTGCCCCGATTTCCCACTACTGAATTAATTTTTCCAGCCATAAATTCAAACCAGCAGTAGCTATAAATATGTAGAAATCCAGTACAAGAAATCAGAACAACAACTAGAAATTCGATGTTAAGCGGTTATACAAGCATGTGAGACATTACACAAAGAATAATTACTCTTGAATGGAGTGTAGATAATAAAGTTATTTTAGTTGAAAACTCATGTTGAACTAAATCAAGGGGATTTACAAAATGAGATATGTCTTATGTACAATGTTTTTGTATATTAATTGGTATCGAGATAGAATGTTGAAAGGTATTGACTTGTGGGCATGGTGCTCCTGAAATATTATTCACATGGCTGTGATTATGCGGGATTGCCTTCGAATTGTCCGTGCATATTACTCCTTACTCCAACGTGTATCGAGCGTTTCCATGATTTTACGAATGCTACATGTGCGCCCATATCGAGAGGATATATCACTTACTGATTGAATGCAGCTTGTTGAAATTTGACTAATACAGAATCCTTCAGTACTTTGTCAGTCCTTTATCCGTACCAGCCAGCAAAACATTCGTTTCTACGTGATACAAACGGAGCATTCAGGTCGTTATACCTTTTACTCATGCAATCAGTAATTGATCATTTTCTATACATGTTACGTGTTGTCTGCATACAATTAAAATTATTGTCCTAGATAGAAGTGAGACAATTAGCTGTAGAGCGGTACAATTACTTGCAGTGACTACTCTAAGCATAACCATGTGAACAATAGTAACTCAATTAACACATTTGCGTTGGGCTTTGCTCTGGTGGCTAATTACAAAGAGTTTAGTTGATCTGGTGAGTTTCAAGTTCTTTTTTCTGGAACCTGAATTTGGATTTTGCAACTGTCATGATAAGTTAAGTTAATTGCTTTTACCTACTTTGGTTATTAGCGAGTGGCGGATCATGAAAGTCTCACGAGAGGTGGAATTTACTAGTATTTCCCGTTTTAAAGTGACTAGGAGCATATAGCCGAAATTAAGAATTTTAAGAGAGGTACGCCTACCCTCTCAGGACGAACTACATGATATAAGATGTTGTGAAACCCAGCACAAAAGAGAATCCTCATTGAATGTGATTTATCACGCATTATTTAATCGGAGTACTTTAGATATCCAAAATATGCCAGCTTAGTAGAAGCATCCATCACTAATCTCAACGATTACTCAATCACCTCTCGTTTTTTCTCGTCACCCTCTGTACCCAATGCTGAGTGATTTTGCTAAATCAATCCTATTCTTGGGGATTTAAGATGAACTTACCAAATTTTGCATGTTTTGGTTTTAGTTTGCTGTATGGAGTGCATGTTATATATCATGTTTCATTTTCAGTATGCAGCAGCGGTATAGAACAAGAGAAGAGCCGATGATTTTTGAACAAGTGTGCAAGAAATTTCTCCCACCGCCTCGATACTGTGGTTAGGTTAGAGAAGGCTCATCGATTGGCCGGGATACGTCCTTATATTAGATTGTACAAAAAGCTCATGCAGTCCTTCTACTTTTAAACCCCTTTCGAATGATTCGTCAAATTCTTGAGAATAGCTCATGTCGTGAGGGTGAACTCCAGTAGTTGAATGTTCCAAATTTGAAATTTCGGAGTATGTGTTTAATATGCATGGATTATAAATCTCTTAATTTTCTATAACGGTAATATGTGAAAGAAGGTAAGAAAGTCAATCAAATCAACATTGAAGAAGTATTTCAACGCACAAGTATGTCTTGACCGTCTCTATCGTACTATAGTATGACAAAAGACCATACTATAGTACTGGATCATCTTTTATAAAACCATCAAATTGTAGACATTAGACAATTTATCACAATTCATCTATAATTCAACACAATTTGCAAGATGCTCCCACTTACCATTTAGCGGCTACTACAACTGAAGCTACATATATCGCCAAATCAAGAAAGAGTTCGACTGAGCCGTACTACTCGAAGAAGTGCGACATCAAAGTTTATCCCCTGGCATATTGTATCTATTATTATACACACGATTTTGATGATTCATCCGAAAATTGTTCCATTTTATCCGATGGGAGAAAATATATCATTAGCTCAAACTTGACGGCTCCGTCGACTCTGTCCTTATCGGGAAAAGTTTCGGATAGTTATGAAAGTAAGTTGGCAAAGTGACCAAGAAGATGATGAAGATGACTATACAAGACTAATGAAACTATTGCACCAGTTACCAGACAGCTTGCCACAGATATTCTACAGTCATGCACAACCAAAGGAACAGTTATTGGACAAATCAAATAATACGAAGGTTTTGACGAATGTTAAATCTTAAACATTATCTGATAAATTGTTTGCGCCTGAAATCAACCAAAATATATTTGTGAGCAATCAGTTTCATAATACAAGTGATAAACTTGGATGCTTGAAGGACGATTACAATGTTGAGTACAGAAGTAATTATTTAGTTTGAATACATTTTGATTCTATCAATTGGTGTTGCACGGGAAATGAAAAATGTTTTGATGAGCGTTTGAAAAAATCAGAATTTTTTAGACATTATTACGATCGGCCACGAAATACCTCTATAGTAGCACCGCCATGTCAGATCGACTACTGTTTACGTTCGATTTGCCAACACATTTACCAAATGAAACTCCACCACCTACAAAAAAGCCAGATGAAATCCACGAAGAAGAAGAAGAAAAAGAAGAAGAATCACATCACAATCCCAATGAGCCAGTGTGCATTCTAGGTACAAATATAACTTTGCGAACAGAAGAAGATATTGCGAAATGGATAGAGGAAAGAAAACGAAATTGGCCATCTCGCAAGAACTTGCAACTAAAAGAGCAATCGAAGTGGGGAAACATGGCGGAAGGTCAACAATTGCAAAAGAAACGAAAAGCAAAACAAGAAGATAAGGATGCAAAAATAGCGAAGAGTTTGTGTCGATTCTATCAACAATTTAAGAAATGTAAATTTGGGAATAAATGTAAGAACATTCATGAAGCTGCAAACGAACCAAATCCGGTAGCCAGCTCCCTGGATCATAATTTAACTCATTATAGGAAGTTTGTTAATGGTATACCTGTGTTAATCCCAAAATTATACTCAAATAGAACGGAAAATACTCCAGTTTCAAAGTCCTCCTTGTTCAAGCATCTTGTGGCTCAAGACCAAATGCAAAATGAAAATAACGTTGTTATAGACTTTATCAAACATTTAGACGAACAAGGGCTTATCAATCGTGATATAATGAAAAAATAAACGTCTTTTTTTTTATAAAATGCGTCTAGTATAAATCTCCATCGTACCTCTTAGTAGCATCTAACAAAATTGAAGCCTGCTTACCAATATCAGCTAATTTGCTAATCACGATATCATTTCCTTCACCAAAACCATAAATTGAATAGGATAATCCGACTTCTTTACAAAATTGTATGACAAATGGTTGAACTGTTCTCAAATTGTGACGAGGCAACCTAGGAAACAAATGATGAATAGCTTGAAATTGTAAACCACCATGGAAAAAATCAAACCATTCCGGACAATCAACATCCATTGTTGTTCTAATTTGTCTTGAGGGAAATGATTCACTCACACCTAAATCTGACGTGGACATTGCAAAATGTGATAATGTGATTTGAACATGGACTAACATTGTTGCAATATGGCTAACCAATACATAGTTAAATCTATTCCATCCACCTTCGATTGATTTGAATACTAATAGGTAAAAAAACCAATAAAAGAAGAATGATAATCCAGCAAATTCAAAATATCTAAACCAAGCAGCTTTACCTTTTCTTGGGCCATCTCCGTTAATCACATGAGCCCACGAAAGTCTGTATAAGTTAAATCTTCCAAAACATAAAATAGGATAATATAAGTATTGTTGAAATGGTACTAATTTTTGTGCAACTTTATCAAACCATAAAATCTTGTCATAGTAAGTAGAATATATATTATCAAATAATCTAACGCTTACTGCAAAAAAAGGCAAGTGTTGAATATCAGGATCATGGATCGGGTCATTAGTAACCAAATGATGTACATTATGATTTCTTTTCCACCATCCCAAACTTAATCCACCAAACCAATCAGCAATGATCATTCCAAACAAATTATCAAGTTGATAATCATGAGAAATGGAAACATGTCCAGCATCATGGGCTATAAATGTACCTTGATGCCATGCCATTCCCATACATAGAGCACTTAGGAATAAGTAATTTAATTTCAAAAACGATAATGAATAAAGAAAAAGTGAACTTATTTTGACGACTTCTCTGACATAAGCCCAGTAATCGCATTGATAAAAACCATTCTTAATAATCGTATAATGTAATTCGTCGTATTTGTCTCTCAAATGCCGTTGAGATTTATAGTCTAGTGATGGAATTGAAACTATATCATTTTGGGAGAGCTTGTTATCATAATTTTTCATCAATGCTTTTGGGTTGACAATAACAGACTTCATATCATCGGTAATTGGGAATAGTATATCTTTGTTGTTGTCAGTGACCAAAACATTTTGGGGTACCACTGGTCTAACGGTGTCATTAAGAACCCCAGCACCACTATTGAGAATAGGTCCTTCGTCCTCTATGATCGAACTTGACGATGAGTCCAAATCAAGATCTGAAGTATTTGCACTTGTTTGATCATAATCCAACTTACTATCTAGCTTTCCAATGGCACCTATTCTATTGCTTCCTTTTTTATAAACCGCGCCTTGAATTGGAGGTAAAAGGTTCTCCCAACAGCCATCTATTTCACCGATTTTCCATCTGCAGAAAGTCTTGGTGGTTTCTTCACCATGATATGCGTTCATTTCATCAGTTGCGTCTCTTCCTATCATATGATAAACTGCTTTATCACCACCTGGGTGTCTCTGAATCCACGCTGACAAATTTAGAACACTTTGTTTATATATGACTATTATATTCCCATCTGCTATCAAATCCACAATCTGAGACCTTGCTAGAACCTTCGATGATCCGATTGACATTATAAACGAATGTATATATGGGTTGTTCCTTGAACTGAATTATTACAATAGGTTTAAAAGTGATTCGATAATTTTTTTTAAGACGAGACTTTCTCTTCCCCTTGAGTTGAATTTTGACAACCCCTGTTGCAAAATTTGACAGACTTAACTATGCAAATGAACCGATTGGAGAGTTATCACAAACCATGGATACTAGGTTGTAGTTAAGTAAGTCATGTGTATGTCTATTTATCTAAAAACATCTATTTAACATCTCATATGCAATTGGTATGAACAACGGAATAAGATAATTATCATTGATATCGGCAGTACCCTCTACTATACCACCCAATACAATAGCTACAAATGCATTTTCCCAGCTTTTAATTGGAATGTAACGTGCATTGTTTATAAGTGCCATATCAACAACACCGAAGGCAATCAATGAACTTGCAATGAATGCTATAGAACCTTGCACGGATTTATCACTATCCTTCCATTTCAAAGTACCGAATTTTTTACCAATGATCGAAGCTAATGAATCTCCAACTCCTAATGTAATTACCCCTGAATATCTGATTATGGTTACCTTCTCTTTGTTAATCATGTAATCATAAACTATGGGGATGGTGACTCCTATTAATAAGTAGATATAGGAGAGATTCAAAGGACCTTTCAAGTCTTTGAAATCTTGAAATTTGATCAATCTATCGAATAAAAATTTTCCAATGAAACTGATTTGATTAAATCTGAGTAGTTCAATCAACAAAAACACAGCCAAAGCTCCTAGTATACTGATCAAGGTGAATTCAACTTGCTCGAAAAGTATGGCTGGTGCGAAGGTTAATGCAATTATTATGAACAAATGCCAGATCTTTCGTCTAATATTCAAACTGAAGTATTCAGCAAAGTAGAAGACTGTTGGAATGACAGTTATTGTCATTCCAATCCAAACTGTCAACAAGTGAAATCTTTCTTCATCCTTTGAAATGTACTCAAGTAACCAAACAATAGCATTTTCGTTGAATATATGTTGCAATTGGTACACAGTCAAGAAATAAAATATACCTCCAAATACAATCAACACAAGTAATCCAGGTAAGTAAGTGTAAATGGGGTACATGAAGAATGATGCGACGACAATACTAATGAACATTTTTTGGAAGATTGTCAAAGGCAAAACATCGTCCATCAATGCTTGATTAAATAATATATTGACCAATAAAAGACAAACTAACTGAATTTCTGATTTCTTGAAGGACTTGTTGTACTCCGAACCTCTCACCAATTCATCTTCTTTCTTATTTACTGGATTTTCTACGTTTCCTTCATTAATGTAATTCAAAATGTAAAGGAAAAATAAATGAACGACTGCAATTTGAAAGAATTGTACAGTTCCCAAAGTCCCTGGTCTTTCTTCATCCTTATATATTTCATAGTATATAACTCCTGATATCAAATTCATCAAAGGGTTCATCTTATCAACAACGAAGTAATTCAATGCAGAATTAACTAATACCCAATTACGGTCATAATGCAAAATACTTAATAATCCAGGAATCAAAATACTGTAAAAATAATTGAAATCTGGAATACGTTTATCTTCTCCCTTAACACTACTCAAAATCACACAAAATACAATACCAAGGCAATTAAAGAAAATCATGGGTAAGGTTTCTTTGAGGTGACTTATTTTATCTTGCAGCAAATATAAAGTTTGTATGAAAAATCCAATAACCAATAGTTGAACAGCTTTGAGAAAAGTCAAATTGTTATTCAAGAAATCTTGAGCTTGATATATATAATTGAGTGGGAATGCTACATTCGCTATATCATCCTGTGAAGCACCAAGTGGTTCATCTTTAGTTGTAAGTGTCTTCGTGACTTCTTGTTCCTTGATCTCCAAGGCATCTAAATTTTGAAAAATTGCGGCGGTAGATCTTGCACTTAAATCTTTCTTTCCTTGGGTCTTCTTCGATCTACCTCTACTGGCTCTCGATGGCATTCTTGATCGAGAATCTGGTGTGAATAGAGTGGCCAGAATGTTGAAGATCTCTAATAATTGAAAGTTTGCTCGTTGAAAATTGGGTCGATGGAAGTGGGTATATACAGGATTCTCATTTACCTAATCAAGGCAAACGTCTGAGGATGAATGCCTTAAACAACTGCATCATCGCTGAAACAAGGCTCTACCTTGAAGAAAGCTCAGATCCTCCTGCTGGTTGCATTCGAACAATGTCCAGAGCTTTCTTGAGTTGCAGAAGTACAAAATGACCTGTAAATAAAGGACATTCTCAGGAAAGTAAGAAACCTTTCATCAAATCAACAGTACAAGCCATTCGGCTCTTAGTATACTTCATATCTGGTTGTTATAGCGATAATGTGCATGTACAGAAGTTAGTTTGGTGGGTTGTATATGTTCATTTGGTTGTGTTTCTATGGTGAGGCTAAAATCTAAGAAATCTGGCAACGCGTCTGGTTGATTCACCTAAAAAAATAGCTTATTTACAAAACCAGATCTACATCTGTCAAACCATTCAGCTTCAATTCCCTCACAAATGTACATCAAGCGAATCATCATCCAGGGGTTCAAAACATACAAAAATGCAACAATAATAGATCTTCTATCACCAAATTGTAATGTAGTTGTTGGACGTAATGGATCAGGTAAATCAAACTTTTTTGCTGCCATTCGATTCGTCTTAAGTGATGCATACACACATATGACAAGAGAAGAAAGACAAGGGCTCATTCACGAGGGATCTGGAACTGTTATGTCTGCATATGTTGAAATTATATTTGATAATTCAGATGGCAGATTTCCTATAAGCAAAACCGAGATATCGATTAGAAGAACTATTGGATTGAAGAAAGATGATTATTCATTAGATGGAAAATCTGCCACAAGATCTGATATTATGAACCTATTGGAAAGTGCTGGGTTTTCAAGATCTAATCCTTATTATATCGTCCCTCAAGGCAGAATTACAAGTTTGACCAATTCCAAGGATCATGAAAGATTGTCGTTGTTGAAAGAAGTTAGTGGGGCCACTGTGTTTGAGAATAAATTGAAGGAATCAATGAAAGAGATGAATCAATCTAATATGAAGAGGCAGAGAATTGATGAAACTTTGGCTAACATTGAAGAGAGATTGAATGATTTGCAAATTGAAAGTGCAGATTTAAAGAACTTT
Source organism: Nematodospora valgi (assembly GCA_030565165.1). NCBI lineage: Eukaryota > Fungi > Ascomycota > Pichiomycetes > Serinales > Debaryomycetaceae > Nematodospora > Nematodospora valgi. The sequence goes on from JAJMBF010000033.1 coordinate 43,644, forward strand.
CAGGTACTAGAAAAGCAGAAAAAAGTATTGGAATACAATATATTCGATCGTGAGTTTAACGAATTGAACGAGAGCATTGAAGAAATTGAAGATAAATATCAAAGAATGATGGAGGAATCTCAAAACGATTTGAATGAATTGGAGAGGAGAGAAAAATTATGTGTTGAGTTACAAGATTCCATAAATGAGTTGAAAATCTCGTTAAAAGTATTAAAATTAGAAAAAGAACAAACCGACTTAGACTATATACAGCTTTTGCAAGTCATTGCTGATAAGGAGATCAAACTAAATGAAATACGTAATAAAAATGATTCATCTAAGGAAAAGTCAAACTATCTTGAAGAACAATTACTGTATTATCAACAGGAGATCAGCAAACACAAAGAAGAAATTTCTCGAAACAAACCTGAATTAATTGAATTGCAAAAGAAAGAGTCGACATTGAAACAATATTTGCTTGAGATAACTTCAAAGCAGAGAGCATTGTACTCCAAACAAAATAGATTTCAACAATTTAGCACAAAGCATAATCGTGATTCTTGGTTAACTAGTGAAATTTCCAAGTTGAAAAAGCAGCTTCACTCGAAAGATCAAGATATCCATCAAGTAACAAATGAAATCAAGACTCGTGAAACTACGCAATTGGAATTATCTCAACAGATTGATAAATTACAAAATGTATTAGATGATGAAGAACACCTCAATGCTTTAGCAGACTTAAAAACTCAGATATCGGAAGCAAAATCTCAAATCAATCAATTAACTGATCAAAAAAAGATACTATGGCGAGATGAAATCAGATTGAAAAGTGTTTATGACTGTTCATCAAATGATTTAAATAACGCTACCAATTTGGTCAATCAAACTATGGATCGTGCCCAAGCTCAAGGTCTTGCTGCTGTAAAATCGATAACCAAGGCATTGAAACTTGAGGAAAATGTCTATGGTACCGTGGCTGATTTATTCGATGTTAATGACAAATACAAGGCTGCTGCTGAAGTAATTGCTGGAAACTCTTTGTTTCATATAATTGTGGATACTGATTCAACAGCTGCGTTGATAATGGAAGAATTAATAAGAACCAAGTCAGGGAGAGTTACTTTTATTCCTTTGAATCGTATTGAGAAAATACATGTTGAATATCCAGACTCTCAAGAAAATCAATGTATTCCATTAATTTCAAAATTGAAATTTGATCAGAGCAAGGTAGGCAAAGCAATGAATCAAATATTTGGTAAAGCATTAGTAGTGAGTGAATTATCAAAAGGTGGTGAATTATCAAGGCGGTTTAAATTGACCTGTGTAACATTAGATGGTGATAGAGTTGATACAAAGGGTGTATTATCTGGTGGTTATCGTGATTACAAGAACTCGCGTATTGACGCATTGAAGATGCAATCCAAAAAGAAGAACAAATTAGCAAAGACCGAACTCGAGTTGCTAAAAGTGACCAGTAGCATTGAATCATTGAATCAACAATTAACAAAGGTAAATAACGAATTACAATTGAATGTTCGTGATTTAGATAAATTATCAGGATCTAAAGAACTGCCTAGGATTGAGTTGTCTCAATTAATAAATAAAAAATTCAATATAGACCAGGAGTTAACCTCTTTGAGATTCAATCTCCAATCGTTGAAATCTAGTAAGAGTTCAATAAATACCAATTTGACACAACATCAGCTGGAGTTGAATTCAAGTTTCACGCATGCTTTGTCTGAAGAAGAGTTGGCACATTTGGATGAATACAATAATCAAATTACTAAACTTGAGTCTGAGTTGGATAAAGTTGTTACAGAATCTTTAGAATTGGATACAAAGATTGGTAATTTAGAAAGTGAATTAGTCAATAATTATCAACCTAAATTGAATAAATTATTACAAGATCAACTCCAGTTGGGAACCAAATCATCAAATCAGCTAGAATTGGAAGAATTGAGTCAAGAGTTGAAGTCTTTGAACATTCAACTTGATACTGCCAAATCGCGTAATACAGAATCCAAAGAAAACTACAACAAGGTATATAAAGAAATTTCTGAGAGTGAACAAGAATTAACCAAAGCAAACAATCAACAACTCAATATCATGAAGAATTTAGAGAAATTTTCAAAATCGTCTACAAAAATTTTGAATCAAAAAGCAATAAAACAACAAACCAAAGATCAAGTCAACAAAAATATCAGAGAATTGGGTGTGCTTCCTGAAGAAGCTTTCCAAACTGATAAATACGATAAATTTACATCCGATGAACTCATCAGTAAGTTGAATAAGATAAATGAAGAATTGAATAAATATTCGCATATAAACAAGAAGGCAATGGAGCAGTATAACGTATTCACTAAACAACGTGACGATCTAGTCACAAGAAAGAAAGATTTGGATGTTTCCAGAGACTCTATTGAAAATTTGATTGAGAATTTACAGCAGCAAAAGAGTGATGCAATAAAAAAGAGCTTTAAACAAGTTGCGAAATCATTCAATGAGATTTTTGAAAGGTTGGTTCCCCAAGGAACAGGAAATTTGATAATGCAACGAAAAGAAGACGTAGAAGGTTCCCAGTTTGATTCAATTGATAATTATGCGGGTGTGTCGATCTCGGTATCTTTCAATTCCAAAAATGATGAACAACAAAGAATTGAACAGTTATCAGGTGGTCAAAAGTCGCTATGCGCAATTGCCTTAATCTTTGCTATACAATTCTGTGATCCTGCGCCGTTCTACTTGTTTGATGAAATAGATAGCAACTTAGATACCCAATATCGTACTTCAGTTGCAAATTTGATAAAGTCTTTGAGTTCCAAAGCCCAATTTATATGTACTACATTCCGGCCGGAATTACTACAATTGGCAGCAAATAAATTTTACGGGGTCATGTTCAGCAACAAAGTCAGTACTGTTAGTGAAATTATCAAGGAAGAGGCCATGTCATTTGTTGATGGCCAACAACACAGGGGTTAGGTTTATAAATGGATAATTATAATTATAGTTCACGTGTAATTGTGATATAATTAATGTATAATTATAGTTATTTTGTTGGTCCGTGCAAATATAATATTATGGAGTTAAAGAGCTACCACATTTCTCAGTCGTAAGCTGATGGTGTGCTGCAAGACCAAGTTTGCAAATATAGTTTTGTCTTACACACGACCATGTTAACTTCTAACTATACGCGTTGGAAGTAATCCTTTACTCACGTGCCCCACCACACGGGTCATTTGAATCAATCGAAGATTAGTGTTGGTTGTATTGGCTGTGAAGAGGCTTGCGCTCAGCAATGACGTACACTGATAAGTTTTGTACGTGGCATACACCATGAAAAAGCTGAGTCTGGTCCATGAAGAGCCACGCGGTTATTTATAGAACAGAATGGTTCAGTTTGCATAACATAAAGAAGATAACGCATGTCTCTTTGTGTAGTTTCATCTCTGTAAGCCGATTGTTCTTAAGTCATACGTTTCAAAACTATTCCAAGGCTGAGACGAATCAGGACTCCTTCTGACGCATAAAAGCACCAGACGGTGAAATTTTTTTGTCTGCTTATTTATTTACACTTTTCCTTCCATTTTTGGTTTATCTTTGATTTCCCAATACAAGTCTAGTTTCTAAATTCAATTGCTTGATTTCAAATGGTATGTCCCATACGGTTTTGAGAAAGAGACGTGGTCTTTTGGAGTGCATGGATCGTGAAATGGTCTTGCCAGGTGCCCTATGCCCCATACCCTTGTGTATATATTTCTGACATTTGAAGGACGAACATAAGAATGAAAGGGTGAAATCGATGAGATTGCTGATTCGATTCAACGTGTATCTTAATTGTCCTATCTGGCCATGCGAGCAGGGCGAGAGCTATCTGAATAGTTGTATCTGATGCAATCAAAGGGGCCCCTATCAATGAGTTTGTACTAACATGATTGTAGTCATATTATCAACAAGGTCCTCCTCCGCCACAAGGTTATTACCAACAAGGTCCTCCACCTCCACAAGGATACTATCAACAACCTCAACCAATGTATGTTCAGCAACAACCACAATCAAGTGGTGGTGGATGTTGTTCCTCCTTCTGCGGTTGTTGTGCCGCTATGATTTGTTGTTGTTGTGCTGAAGAATGTGCCGAAGCTATCTGTATGTAGAGACGGTTATAACCTTAATAGAAAGATTTATCACTGTTAGTAAATGAGATGTCTTTAAATGCGGTGTGATGATCATCCCATTGCATGAATCGTTTAGAAAACGTTCGTGAGTTTGTTCTAGCGGGTCGCAAACCATACTGAACTGTGCATTATTAGCAAAAGCAGAAATTGAAACTGAAACTTATTTAAAATAAAGCACGTATATTGATAATCACATATATAGAGAAAATACTACTAATGGGCTGTAAACTAACCTGAAGCATACAAAGTTTGACCTGTCATCCAAGTTCCTTCGGTGACCAAAAGCCTGATGATTGGAATAATATCAGAGGCTTCAGTGAATCTATCATGTAAAACAATAGTTGTGAAATAGACGACACTTTCTTTATTTTCCTGTCCATACAAGAATAGGGTGTCCATTGTACCAAGTGCAACACAGTTAACTGTGATTCCTCTTGAGTGTAACTATTTTGATGCTGCCTTGGAGTAATACTCTAAACCTGCCTTAGTACCTGCATATCCACGGTATAAATCGCAATATGCAGCCAATAACGAAGTGACCAAAGAGACGATTGTACCGTTTTCATTCAAGTGTTTTCCTGCTTTCTTGATGAAGAAAAAGGCAGTCTAGTTGTTTTTGTTGTCCAATGAATCAAATTCTTCTTCAGAAATTTCAATGATTGGCTTCTTAATGACATGTCCAATGTTGTTAATTGCAATGTCGATACCACCAAGTTTTACATGTGGCAGGGTACAGCTTGAAGCGCAACATGGAACATCACATCTCGTTGGAACTTCCTTTCTCGGTTGTTGAAGGGAGTTCGCATCAATCTCCAGTGTAGTGTTTTTAGTGCTGACCTGTTTGGCAAAACTCGAAACACAGAACGCACTAGTTCAGTTGCGCTCTTCTTGAAATCCAACATATGTAGCTTCTGTTCCAAATGATCATTGGAGATAACTGGGAATTACATCAGCTTTGATGACTGTAATCGCAAGAAGCCCAGCCTCCACTCCTTCGTGGTCAACAATAGTATCATGAAATCAAAAATTCAAACATACTACGGTTCAACTAAACAGTCCAATCATGAATTCCGTTAATCGTCGAAGCCTTGAAACCTACATCTAATCTTGTTTCTATCTATATCTGATAGTGGCTCAGACATAGTTCTAAGTCGTCACAGCGTTAACACCAGCACCGCAAAACATAATAATCATTAGATTCCTTATCCAAGATTTTTCAGTACCTGTATAATTTTTGTGACCAGTGCAACAACCAAAACAGTTTGTCCAACAATCTCCGCAACATGAACCCAACTGATTGTCGCTTGCTTTTTGAACAGGGCCAATATCTGATTCTTGATCGGAAAAAAAGGAAGATCGCGAGGAGTTTGAAGAGTATGCTGGATGTGAGACTGTGTTATACTTTGGAGGTCCCTCTGACATACTTGAAATTGGGTATAAATCGCTATCAAATAATAGTAGAAAAGAAGATGTGTAAGAAGAAAAAAAGGGTAGTTCACAGAAAGCTCATGTTGATGGAGAATCAGACATCATAATTTTCTTGGGTTTGATCTTCTATCATTGCCCTGTGCATCACTCGAACATTCACGAGCCAATTTTGTGTCCAATGGTAGTCAGTAACTCATAACAACTGAGTAGAAACCATATATTTCCATTCATTCACAATCGAATGCACTCCTACTTTCATACGTACAAGTGACTATTTCTCAACACTTTTGATTAAGCAAGCATCATGTACTTGGATCATTTTCTGGGCCCACACCGGATTAATCAGATTCAGACTTTGTACAATACCAGATATGGAGCCCCTTACCAAGGATTATCGCCTATATAGAATTCAATGTTAATTCGAGGGATTCACAATTTCAAGATTAAATATCACAGGAGATCTTCAATTTATGACCAGAAAGTGAAGTGTACTATTTTTTTACCTAACCTATACAGTTATTATTCTAGGGTTTAGTCTAGTCTTTGAGTCTAGTTCTTATTTCCTTTCTTTTGTGATGTTGAATTTTTTGGCAATTCTTTTATGAATGGAATGAATTCTGGTTCACCAGGAATATACTTTCTCAAAACTTCAGGAATAAGTAAACCATCTTCTTTTTGATAGTTTTCTAATATACAACATATAGTTCTTTCAGTAGCACTCAAAGTTGAATTCAAACAATGAACGTATTTTTTTTCGGTTTGATTTTGTTGTTTGATACCACATCTGATTTCCAAATTTCTTGATTGATAATCAGTACAATTTGAACAAGAGACTAATTCTTTAAATTCTTGTTGGAATGGGAACCAAGCTTCCAAATCATATTTCTTAGCGGCTGCATTATTCAATTCTCCTGAAACAATTCCAACCACTCTATAAGGCAATCCCAAAGATTTGTAAAATTCTTCGGATGCACCAATCATTCTATCGAATTCTTCCCAGGATTTTTCTGGTTCTGTTAATACAAACTGTTCGATTTTCTCAAAAGCATGGACCCTAAAAATACCCCATGCATCTTTACCATGAGAACCAGCTTCTCTACGGAAACATGATGAATAACCGGCATATCTTATTGGTAATTGTTCTTGTGGACTTTCAAACCATTCACCTGCGTGGTAGGCACTGATTGGTTGTTCTGAGGTGGCAATTAAGTATTTTTCATCCTCACCATCAATAACTTTATACAATTCTTCGTCAAATTGTGATAACTGTGCTGTTTTTGCCATGACTTCTTTGTTCATCATGACTGGTGCTTGTAATGGAACATAGCCTTTACCTGCTAAAAATGATAAACCATAATTAATTAATGCTTGATTCAAGAATACACCGTAGTTTCTTAAGAAATAACCACGATGTCCAACAATTCTTACACCTCTCTCTGGATCGTAGCCATCCAATCTTAATAAAACTTCATGATGAGACAATGAAGCTGGCGCGCCAGTTGCACTTGCAACTTTTTCTGGCTTGTCATAGTTTTCTGGTAACCATGTTCTAACCAATTCATTATTCCCTTCGTCCATTGAGTCAACAACAGACGTGTGCACAATATTTCCAATTTGGTTGACTTTGAATCTCAAATCTTTATCTTGTTTTACTTCTTTTTCGATTAATTCCTTCTTTTCATTAGTCAATTTTTCCTTTTCGGCAATTAATTCACTAGCATCTTCTTTGGCTTTGAACTTTTTTCCAATTTCCTTCTGTACTGCATTGAGCTTCTTGTTCTGTTCATCTAAATCGAATCTGACCTTGACCCAATTCTTATAGTCACTGACGATTTCGTCTACGAGCTCCACTGAAGCTCCTCTTTTTTTTTGCGAATCTTTAATTTTTTCTGGATCTCCTCCTTTTTCAACAAGAAATGAATTGATGTCTAGCATTATTTAACAGGTGTGATGGGACAAACCGATGATAAGGTGTAAGTGAGTTCGAAACGAAAATTTTTTTATTGTGTTGGTAACTAACTTCCCTGTTCCAAGTGCAGGAATTGTATGTAGTGAGATTTTCTATCTCTCCAGCCACCTAGTGGGTCTAACTATGGCATGCAATCTTTGCTACTAGAACGGGCCATTGGCAATGTCACCCCATTGGAGTTCAGCACTATCATAACGGAGAGTTACTATAGCTCTCAATTATACCAAACCGCCAAAACTAATGTGTTTCCGGTCAATTGTCACCAAAATGCCCTGGTTAATAGTTTATCGTTAGAGACGAACGACTTTCAATATCTACTAAGTGGATGTGGTGACTCGTCTATAAAGCTATGGGATTTGAAACAACAAGACAAGGCTCGAGAAGAAAATGAAGTTGATGCAAAGCTAAATAAGCACCCTTCGACATTTGATGCATTCGAATACGATCATCCCCTAACAACATACAGTAATGTCGCAACAATTCCTAGAAAATCTCATCATCAATTCGGTATATCTGCAATACAATGGTGGCCCTATGACACGGGGCTTTTTGTATCCTCATCATTTGATCACACTATCAAGGTTTGGGATACCAATGAATTGCAACCTGTCCATACATTTGATTTAAATAATCGAATCTACAGTATAGATGTCTGTGGGAAAAATTCATTAATTGCAACAGCAAGTGACCAACCCTATATTAGACTACTAGACTTGAAATCGACATCCAGTGCCCACACTTTGTCGGGACATAAAGGCAAGACATTGTGTGTCAAGTGGCATCCATTAAATAGCAACTTGTTTGCATCTGGAGGGTATGACGGAGAAGTTAAAATCTGGGATATTAGAAGAAGTAATAGCTGCTTATGTAGGTTAGATATGTTGAGAACAAATACTCAAAATGATGATAGTAAAGATAATCTAAAGAAATTCTCAGTCAAAGCTCATTCGGGGCCTGTCAATGGTATAATATGGGATGAGTCAGGTACTATTTTGTATACTGCTGGAAATGATGATAAAATAAGGGTCTGGGATATGGTAACCTCAACGTATCCACCAATAAATAAACTAATCAATTTCGGACCCTTAACTAGAAATAAATACCCACAGACCATTCCAATACTACTTAATCCCAAGGGCGAAACAGAGATGCAGTATTTACTATTTCCTTCCGAGAGTGGGGATGTCTTTATTTTCAGAACGATCGACGGGAAGTTGGAAAGTCGACTATCAAGAAAAGGTACAAAGAACGTAGGTAGAACTTGCTCCATGGTGAATGGCGGATCGTTAACTGCAAAGTATTATTGTGGCACTGTTGACGGTGAAATTGTATGCTGGGAGCCATATTGGGAACTACCTGATTTGAGCGAGGTGGTTGAAGATGAAGAAATTGACATCGAGGAGGAGATATTGAGAAAACAAAGAATGACGATAGCAGCTAGGCATTTGATGAAATCCATGGAGATATAGAGATGATTGTGGATACTTGTCGTATATAGATTATGTAATGAGCAAATTAGTTATGCAAGTAGTTCTGTTTGTTTTGCATGGAAACTTACACATAAAAAATTGATTGAATACTGTACACACTATAGAAAAGCATAGAAAATATGCATTGGTTTTTACAACCCACTGGCCAGCCTTTTTGATAACAATCAATTCACGCCCTATAACAAACAAGAGTGCCGACAAGGCATTAATAAATCCGTATAAGTGTTCGAGAGTAAGTATATAATCAGTTATGAGAAAGTTAAAGCTTCAGGTGTGTCTCATTCCTCAGGAATATGCCCCATTACCAACAAAGGATATCAATCCCTTAATGGCAAAAAAGTTCTTACATTTAGCAGATCCGAAGATTGAGCTAAATGAGATAGGTCAGGAACTATCTAAAAGATATGCTAAGTTGTACCCGAATGAATCCAAATTGAATATATTATATTTTCAAGACAATTCTGAATGTGATCTTGATACTGATTTCATTGTAGAGGACGTTTTTGAAAACAATGATACGCTTAGAGTTATTGTTGAGAATCAATTTAAGTCAAAGTTGCATGGCAGTCCTGCGTTACTCGTTGGTCCAGGTCTCCCCACCATATCTATTCAAAGCACCCCTTTTACTATGAATCGGAAGCGTCTTCATTACGAAGATGAAGCTGCTCAAAGCCAATTCCTTGAAAAATTAACCCCAAATAAGAGTCTTTTTTCACCAACCTCGCCGTCTGTCTCATTAGCTCCGCCGCCTTCAAAACTTGATAGAAAAGTTCCAAGGAAGAAAATAAATGATACTGTTGCTTCAAGTTCAGGTCAACGTATAACTTCGGGCATGCTTACAGTGCCTCCAAATGGCATGCAAATTGATCACGTAAATAATTCTGATTATGATTCAGACAATTACAAGGTGCATGCTACACGGACGACTGATAAAAGTGATGAACTGTCATCAGATGATTTGATGGCTGAATCAGAGTTGGATTTTAAACCTAGTAGTGATCAAATTTCTAAAGAAGAGATTATCGATATATTCAATAGTGAAAAATCCAGAATCGCCAAAAGAAATATTGGTCATAAGCCCCTATTAGTCCCCTCTGAAGCGCAATCTCCCCAAGCACAAGCACTTTTGAAGTCGTTGGAAATTGATACTGTCGAAGGAAATCCTGATTTAAATTTAGGTAGATCTAGAAGAAGTGCAGCTAAAGAAGCTGCCTTGAAGTTAAATGAGTCTAATAGCAGTGCAACTAGAAGAAATGCTGGAAAATCACAACTGCCTACTCTGTATCACTTTGAAATTCAAAAGCATAGAGAGACAGAGAAAGATCAACGTGAAAAACTTCAAGAAAAACATTCCTCGGTGAAACCTTCAGTAAAAAGTGTGGAAACTTCTGTAAAGAAAGTTGGTGCTGCAAAAGCATCGAAAAGTGATACCAAAGTAAAGGTTGAAAAGGTTGCGCTACCCGCGAGGAAAAACCAAATTAAAGAATTGAATACCAGAGTAAGAAAGTTTACAGAAAAATTGAATAAACTTAAAGTTAATGGTCGTTATGAAAAGGTTCCTGCTGACATATCGGATCATTTATTTGAAACCAATCATTTCTACAAAAGTTTAATAATTGATCCGAAATTAGATTTAACTGGAAGAAGAGATTCTTCACTGAAAGGCGATAGCCATAAAGTATATATTGAGGAGACTGCTGATATTAACACCTCAACTTCAGAAATTTGTATTTCTTCAACTGTACCTAAACTTAAAACTACATTGAATAACGCACAAAATTCATCAAAGAAACATACTGAAGTGAATAATAACAAAGTCACTAAAGCACCAGTTAGGCTGAGTGATTCTAAAACTAATGGTAAGTCTACATCATCTAAAAATGGATGCAAAACCGAAACTAACACTTTATCTGGTGACGAAAGTAAAGCAAAACCAATGCTGATCAATCCAAATGTATTATATCCGCAGGAGCATAAACCCATCTCATCAATAGTTGATGATGCAAGTAGTGTTCAGTCAGAGGCCAAAAGAGAACAAGAGCAAGAGTCAAAACGAACCTCTTTTCACCCCCAAAATGTAATGAGTCATATCAAAGGTAATTTCAGTGTTGGAGAACCAGAAACAGTGGAAAATACAGGCGAAAAAAATAGCAACACCCTTGATCTCAGGTTGGTTCATGGTAGAGATGGCAGTTCTCCATTAGGTCACAGCGTTTCTGATGTTGGAACCAGCGAGTCGCATTTTGGAAGTACTTCCACAGTGTTTGGCACTAGTCCCTCCGCATTTGGAACTGGCAATTCATTCACAAGCACTGGTGATGTACATAATTCAAAATTGGAACCGCTTACTTCGGCCACAGTAATACCCATTGATAAGGGGCTATCTTCCTCAAAGGTTGTGTTGAAAATTTCCGAGCTAAATAATGAAGTGCCAAAGGAAACTGAAGCAGCAACCCCAAACAGTGTACCTATAGCTAACAGTAAAATTAATATTAATATTAATAATAAGAGAGGTTTTGATGAATCATCTTCCGGCTCAAGCGATGATGATTCCGGTGATGAGGCAGAAGAGGAGGAGAATACAAAAAAGAAACCTAGATTAGTGGCTTCAATACCTACGAAAAGAACATCACCATTTCCAAGACCGAATGCATCTAAACCTATTTCAATAGCACATTTAACTAATTCACAAGGAAATAAAACAGTCGCGCCGAAAGCTGTTATTGCACACCCTGAAGATTCTCAATCTAAAACAGTTAAAACGGCTGTTGATGATGCAGAGTCTTTGACACCAGTTAAAAAACCATTGTTGTCTTCGCTAAATGATTTGGTGAGTCGTGGTTTACCAGAAGTTAGAGATATTGATGCAGCACCAAAACCAGGTACTAAATTGGAGTCAACTGCTACACCTGCTACACCTGCTACAACTGGTTCTCTTAGAGATATTGGTGATTCTTCTTCAGGTGAAAGTGAAAGTTCAGATGATGATAGTGATGACAGTGACGAAGAATCAAAGTTTTTGACTTCCAAGAGGATTAAACTGGTTAGAAGAAAGAAGAATAATTTGTTTTCTTCTTTGACTAGATTTTGATATTATTTATAGTTTGTGTATTTTATTTTAGGATTAATCAATAATCTTGGTTTGTACAATACGATAAACAAAAAAAATTTTGATGAAAAAAGCTCAAGCAGCAGCTTTTTTACTATATATATTCCTACCTAGAATCCCTATTGTCCAATTCTGGTACGTAACTTCAGGTGGCAAGGTCTCAGTGATTACTGATAATAATCTTTTATAGATCTCGCGAATGAAAGATTTAGCAGTATCTGGCTGTTCAAGTAGTAAGGCAGCCATGTAAGATTCGAAGAAATCGCCTAAAAACTCTTCCTCATAAATCCTGGTTTCATTTTCATCCCTTTCATTTAATAGCAGACCACTTGTAGTATAAGGGATCCATTCGTTCGCAATCCTTGTATTGATAATTTTATCATCTAATCCCTGATACAAGGTATATGCTTTTGTTAATTTTGACATTAAAGTGTTCGTAGCTAATATCATGCGCAACAACTGGTATGTTGTACTGTTGACGTTGATACCGTCTTTGCACAAGTCAAAGATTAGTTTGGATGTTTCTTGCGCCAAGAACAAATCACCGAGTCCATCAAGGAAGGAGATCTCTCTACGAACTATCCAGTACTCACTTAAATCAAGGTCGTAAGCTTCCTCCATCATTTTTTTGGCAAAGCCATGTCTTGGATCCAACAATAATCGGTAGAACTCCTTGTGCATCAATGCTTTAACTAATAGTTCACGGTTCTCCAATCTTGGTAATGGGGGTAAGTAGATTTTTTTGTTACATGCTTCAGTGAAGGATACATATCTTGTCAGTGTATGAAATAATAAATCGTCTCGAATTTTGACATTTTTAATATAATCTTCAAATGTAGCTAGCGTGAATCGATCTCTGTTGTCTCGTATTATCCTCATGTCGGCTATCGATAATCTATTCTTTCTTGCTTCCAAATACATATCTATCACATGGTTCAAGCAGGCTTCCACCTCATCATCACTGTAACTCTGTAGCATATATCCAAATATTATGTAAAGCCAGTTACGTAATCCGAAATGATGATCACATAATATCATTGATTGTTCTTTCTTCAATATCGTATCATTGGAAGTCAAAAAGTCTTTCAACTGCTTATGAGTAGTTGATTTCTCATCGTTCAACTCCCTTTTGAGGAATGTCGATAAATCAAACACAACCTCCTTCACTAGACTACCACCACCAACATTAAATAATTGTTTGAACCGACGGTACGAAGCCAACCTGATGAAGTCTCCACCCAAGCTGTGGAAATGATACTTAATCTGTTTGTCAGAATGTAATAGCGAATTTAATGACGATGGGATAAGTATTGCATGTTTTAACGTGTTTCCATAAGGAACATGGGGCTTTGATATGGACTGCGATTTCATTCTTACCCTTTCTGAAATCTTTGAAGCAAAGTAGGAGGTAATTGTTTAGAAGATATACTAAGGAATCTAGGTGACTAATTGAAAACAAAGAAAAAAGTTAGTTTGAGTGACTCTTAAATTATAGACAAACCGAGTTGTTTAATGGGCCGTCTACCTCGTGCTCTTGTCTTTGTATATTTTGGATTCCTAACCTCTTGAAATTGCGACGCTTACGTTTTCATGTCACGTGCACGGTATAGCATCTGGTCATGTTTATCAGTGATCAAGAAGGCAATCTACAGGTTTTATTCCAGCTACGGTGGTTTGCTTTGTCTTTGCATTTATTCATTTGTTCATGCTCTTGTTGTTGTAGATCATAGTCAATTTCTGACTCTTATCTTATCAGCAAAGCAAGCTTCGATTTTGTGTACACAGAAAAAATTATGACACATTGTTGATGTTTCGTATTTGCAACAAGTGTCTGGTATCCGATCACAGGTGACATATAGGTCACTTACAGCTGGATGTAGCGGCGTTGCTGACTCATGGAAGATCAGTCACTAAATGTCTTAGATTATAGTCTCCAGATCCAAAGTTTATCTCGAATTCTGCGATTTTTATAGCGGTACTGTGACGCCGAATGTTACCGGAAGGCTTCAAAAAAACAAGTCCAGAGCGATGACTATTAATTTAAACGGTATACTGGTCTTGGAAGATTTGCTAGAGTTTCTTTCTAGAATCATTTTAAGAAACAAGGTGATGAAGACACATTTGCAAACTTCACACAGCATAGTGGTCATAGATACTACCATGTGGCTTACCTCTGCTATTATCAAATGTGGTGGGAAGAAATCATCAATAGTCTGATCACTGTACGCCATTGTCCCTTTTGTGGAAGTTAAGTTTGCAAGCAATTGTATAACATTAAATGACCTGGAATACCGAAGAACAATTATGGAGACAATTGAAGAATTTGTACTGCTGTCTTCAGGTATACCTTATTGTAGTAGTCAACCTGTAAATATCGCTCTTTACTACCCAAGCACTATCACATGTACCCCGTTTTCTTGAATGAAAACTAACGGAATTCGAAACGCCCCATCACAGTATTGTAATATTCAATGGTAGCTTTGATGTGTTTATAACTGTGCACAAAGTTTTACTAAGCTATTTTTTCGTATCTTCCTTTCCAGCCTCGATATACTCGTCAACATAATGGGTGGTGGAATCTGAGACAATACTACAATGACTCAATTTTCAACTGTAGTAACTTATTGATTGCTTTCATGAACCAACAGCTCTTCTCGGCACACTCGCCATTCAAGAAGGAAGCAGTCTTGCTTGTCTTCCATATGCAGAGGTGGGAAGGGGCGAGAAGTGGCCAATTGACGACATCAAAGCAACTTTGTCAGCAGCCCATGAGTGTACAAATAATCCGCCATTAGTTGCATAGTGGGGATATGCATTTCCATGGTTTTGCGTTTGAGTTTAAGTTTGTGGTTCGTAACACTTCGTTATCTTTTTCATCTTTTTCATCTCTCTCCGTTTTTTTCGGAGGAGATTTCAAACAAAAAATATAAAGTCTTCAGTGTGACTAGATCCATTTAGTCTGATATCTACGATCAATCTAGGCAATGACATACAAGATATCTTTGGATTTGTATCCGTTGGAGGTTATTGATAAGATTCTAGGATATGTGCAGGTTGAGAATGTTCTCCATATAGTACAGCACAAGCAATTTTTGCATGATAATTCGGTATTGAAAACATCCTTGGACAATGTGATTGCACGTAGTCTGATATGCTACAACAACAGGGTTATACAACCGTCGTTTGTTCATATGTATCTAAGGACAAAGACGTATCTTAACAAAGGGAGTCTACTGTTTCTTCCCGATGGAAGCTCCCTACTATCGTTGATTCGATATTGTACTCAAGAACAGATATCAATTACATTGACTTTGAGTTATTATATATGGTCATTAGCTGACATAATAGACTTGTTACATTTGATTTCAAAGATACCGTGTACAGGACTGTTATCATATAACATAGAACTCGAGTTCAATCCTAGTCTATTATATAACGTCAATCTAAATTATATATTGAACCAATGTGCAACTGCCATTGGGTCCTTAGTAAAGGCAGTTTTAGTATACAACTATAGTGGCTCATTAAGCTTTGACATAAGCAAGTTTCCCGGTTTACAAAACCTATGGTTTGAAGACAGTAACATCACCCTTAAGTCCAACTTCACCAAGTCCCAGTTGAAGGTATTGAATCTATATCCTAATAAATATGGATGGAACAATAATCGACCTACGGCTGTCAATCGGTCATTACCCACAAACCTACAAATGTTACGATTGGGAAACAGTTTCATTGGTGAAAATTGTTTGTCTTATCCTATACCTGAAAATTTAGAAGTTATACATTTGGAGAAAGTGAAAGATTCCACACCACATTTTCAGTTTGTTCGGCAACTTATTAAAAAGAATTTACAAAATCTGTTAAAAGAACTTTCAGTGGATCTACTATGGAGTTCTGAACAACTACCTATCGATTCTGGGCAGTTATTATTTGATGATCCCGAAGTTGAATTGAAACTACGACAATTATCAACACTAGCCATAACTGACTTTGCTCCGGACTTATCAGAATTCAATCAATTGACAATACTAAAAATACTGAGAGTTGAAAATGCTTCTATATTTGAAGACTGTAAATTTCCACTGCAGATAAAAGAATTAAGCTTAAAGAACAATTACTTACAAGACTTATCTTTAATTGATAAAAAGTTGCCTCAGAATTTGACATCTTTAAGTCTTGCCCACAATCCAATTAGTTGGAGTATATATGTTCCCGACTTCAAAAGATTAAAGAAGTTAAAGTGTTTGAAATTGTCAAACACCCACATTGGATCACATTTCGATAAGATCAAATTTTCTAATTCAATTGAAGTATTGTCCTTGGAGGTCAATCAAATCCTTTCGGTCGATGGTGTTGAATTTCCAAGTAGTTTGAAAAATTTGGGAATCGGATCAAACTTGATAAGGCGTTTTGTTAAACCTAAGCTTCCACCCACCATTGAAACTATTCACTTGACCGAAAATATGTTGACAAAAGTGGATTTAGCAACGAATGACAAAGGAGAAGAGCTATTTATTGAGATACTATATTTGAACTACAACAAATTGTCAAAATTTGAGAATGTGAAGTTGCCAAACCATTTGAGGATCTTGAATTTTGATAACTGCAAATTCACCAAGATCTCAGGTGTGACTTTCTCTGCTTCGTTGATCGAGTTGAGTTTTAGTGGGTGCAATATATCCCTGATCGAAAATGTGTCATGGGAGGAACATTCACAATTGAAGTATGTTTGTCTTTCACAAAATAAGTTAACAGATGTGCGTATTGAGTTGCCAAACTCTACTGAAGTGGTGAATATGTCAGTAAATGAATTAAGTCATTTACCACCCACTTTTCAGTCGCTAGAAAGTCTACACACCCTATGTCTATCGAGCAATAGATTCCTGTCATTTACTTATCAGTTCAATACAACAAATCTAGAAAATTTAGATTTGTCATTTAACTCCATAAGGATGATTGATTTAACATTTCCAAAGCACAGTACTACAAATCTTAAAATTATCAACCTATGTCTGAACAAAATCGCCAATTTCAATTCTCAGATGATTGGTCATAACAAAGATTTAACATATCACAATAATTTGATAGAAGTCGATCTCACAAATAATATAATTAAGGTTGATGAAGTTGTGCCAAAACTTTCCAATTTTCCACCAAGCTTATTGTGTTTCTTCATAGGTCACACCGGAGAACAAGAAAGATTCGGCTACGATATAGCAAAAAACATCCTCGATAATGAATTATGCCAGGGTAAACGTATAGATGTACCAAGTATAGCTTAATTTTTATATTTGCTCTATATACAAGCTCAACACCCTTATGTCTATTTAAAATCTTTGGATTGTAAATTACGAGTCATTGCGGGTAATGCAACTCTTATACCATCTAATTCTTTGGTCATTTTTACTTGACATCCTAATCTTGAAGTCTCGGTCAAACCGAAAGCCAAATCCAACATATCATTCTCATCATCATCTGGTTCAGGTATGGTATCGTAATAATCGGGGTCGACAATTACATGACACGTAGAACATGCACAAGATCCACCGCATGCACCTTCCATGTCCAAATTATGGGCCTGTGCTATATCAAGGATGTTATCGTCCTCAGCTGCTTCGTAAGTGAGCTGTTTCCCATCTTTTGTTATGAATGTAATCTGAAGTTCTTGTCCCGGTTTTGGTTTATGTACGTGGCCATGGGCTCTTAATGATGATTGGTGGAAAAAGGAAATTGGTTGAAATTTAGGAAGTCTAATGAACTGCCTTGCTGTTGATAGCCTTGTTCTAGCTATGGGTCTTATCATCTTGGGCGACTTCGAAGCTTCGTTCAAACAACTTGGTGATTGACATCTTTATTCAATTTTTTTTTGTTAAATTCGGAAGTAGATCCTGGATCCTGGGAGCCGCTCAAATGCATCTATAGAATTTAAACGATTACCAACGAATAGGTTATCATTTATTTGATCGTACACATCGAATACACTAACACATATATGTATGTAACTTTATGAAAATTTACTAAAAAGAACTAAAAAGATTAATAAAATTAGAACTGCAATAATAGCATAACTGATAAATTTGTTCGCAGTCAACCTTCTTCCCATGCTTTTTAAAGTCTGGATACTTTTATCAACGTAAGAATCCGCTTGCTGTAAAGAGTTTCTGGCTCCGCTAATTTGTTCTCTTTGAGATCTCAAATCATTCAAAATGTTCCCACCAATTGCCTCAGTTTCAAGTGCAATTCTCTGACTATCTTGCAATCGCAGGGACGATCTTTCCAAAGATGAGTTATTCTGCAATAATTGTTTACGTTGCGAGTCCTCTATATCTTCATCTCTATATCTATTTCCAAATAATTCGTATTTATCTTGTGAATCTAACAATTGTGTATATCTTAATTTTGCATCATCTATTTGTGACTTGTACTGGCGTATCTTGGTGTTGTATGAAGAGCGTTGATTTGATGGAAGGCTCTGGACTTCAATACCCATTTGGTCAAGCACCTCCAATCCTTCATCTGTAGCTGCTTCGATTGATTTGAGATAAGACTTTCGTTGTTCTAATGTACTGTTAGTATTTCACACGCATGATAAAACTTATATTCAACATACCTCCTTCTACGGAATGTATCTGAGACAACTTTGTCTTTGCCTCTTGCAAGGTTAACTGAAATTCGGATTCATATGTAGTAAACGATTCAGACATTGCTTACGGATATAGGGGTTCGTTGTATTTTTGTTGCCCCCACCGTAGAAAAAATGTATTTGAAGTTCAGTACGTGTGAAAAAGTCAAATTTCTATACAAGTACGTAGTAAACAACTAATTGTTAGCTCTGGTTTCGAATTCATCACCCGAGACCTCATCATCGTCTGTTCTCGATTTATACTTCTTGAAAGCAGCTTTAACTTGATCCAAGAAGGCATCATCTACTTCAAAATTGGAGTCAATTGAAACACCAGATTGGGTCTTTTTCAATTCTTGCAATTCTTGTTTCAAGATTTCATCAGTAACTTTTACACCGTGGTCTAATCCCTTCAAGTTTCCTGCTAATTCTGCTTTACATGTAGCATCTCCTTCATCATCATCTAAATCAAGTGCATTGACTGTAATATTCAACAATGACTTACCCGATTTTCTTCTAACTAATTTACCAGAAAATGGGCCAGATTTAGGAACATATTTCAAAAGATCATCTTCGGTCAATGACGAATCTTCAGCATCGTGTACATAAACAGACGATCTTCTTCTGTGTTGTGGAGTTCTTGGGGTCTTTGGAATTCTACATGTAACACCATTATCATGGACCCATTTTGCAACCAATGCCGTCCAACCACATTGATGTGAGGCTCCTAAACCTCTTCCAGTATCGGCGTCAAAATATTCAAAAAATGGAACATAGTCCTTGAAAAATTGGTCTTTGTTAAGCAAGTCATTTTCTCCATTACAGGCTCTATTACCTTCTTCGTCAGGTAGGAATAAATGAATTAAACGATGTTGAATTTCTTGAGCACATTGAGCCAAATTTAAATATTCACCTGAACCTTTAGGACATTCAATTTTCAACTCTGGTCCATAATACAAATAAAATCTTTGCAAAGCCTCAACTAACAAGAAATTTGTTGGAAACCAAATTGGACCTCTCCAATTGGAATTTCCTCCAAACATCCCCGAATCAGATTCCCCTGGTAAATATTCAACTTTATATTCTTCACCATTGACTTCCATGACGAAAGGATGATCTTTATGGTATTTTGATAAAGATCGAATACCGTAAGGTGATAAAAATTCACTTTCATTTAGCATTCTATCCAAGATGGCAATTAACCTCTCTTTCGAAACCAATGCCAATAATAATCTTTCACCAACTCCTCTTGCTTCCATTGAGGCTATGTTTCTTTCAGCAATACCTCTTCTGTGTACAAGGAACCAATTCAAACGCTTTTTAAATGATGGGTATCTATCTAATAAATCAGGTTCCAAAGTTAAAGAAGCATATAATGGAATCAAACCGACTAATGATCTGACTGGCAATGATTGAGTGTGATGATCACCGTGTCTTATAGCATCATAATAAAATTTATCATTTTCATCCCAAAGTGAATTTTTGGTGGAATTTTCATCATCTTCATCTGAACCTCTGAACGTCATAGCATCTGCAATGATAACAAAATGTTCAAAAAACTTAGATGCAATATTTTCGTAGACTGGCCTTGTCTTTGCTAATTCAAGAGCAATGTTCAACATTTGTAAGGAGAAAAAGGCCATCCAACCAGTAGAATCGGCCTGTTCTAAACTACCTCCCGTTGGTAAAGCTTCAGATCTATTGAAAACACCAATGTTATCTAAACCCAAAAATCCTCCCTCAAAAACATTATGACCCTCGGCATCTTTTCTATTGACCCACCAGGCGAAATTCAACATCAATTTTTGGAAAACTTTTTCTAAGAAATCAATATCTTCACGACCATACATTTTTCTTTCAATTTTGAAAATTCTGTAAGCAGCCCATGCATGGACAGGTGGATTAACGTCACTAAAATTCCATTCATATGCTGGAATTTGTCCGTTTGGATGCATATACCACTCTCTTAACAATAAATCAATTTGATTTTTGGCAAACCACGGATCAATCATAGCAAATGGAATACAATGGAAAGCAGAATCCCATGCAGCAAAAAATGGATATTCCCATTTATCAGGTAAAGATAGAATATCATCAATATATAAATGACTCCAATCCTTATTTCTACCATTAGCACGATTGATTGGAGGTTTCACAGTATTTGGATCA
The DNA here is from genome assembly GCA_030565165.1 of Nematodospora valgi. NCBI lineage: Eukaryota > Fungi > Ascomycota > Pichiomycetes > Serinales > Debaryomycetaceae > Nematodospora > Nematodospora valgi. Next base: position 64,582 of record JAJMBF010000033.1, read on the forward strand.
CCTGTGGACCAATAATTATGAACAAAATGATAAAATTGTTTTGACCATAACAAGCCTGCGAATGCTTGTCTCTGGATTTGTCTCAATTCGTCACTGATTGGTAATGGAGAAACTTTCCAATAAAACTGATCAGCTTCATTTTGACGTTGACTGAAAATTTGATCTAATTCATATTCGTCCACTTCGGAATTTTCTTTGGTGAACTTGTAACGAATAGTAACATAATCACCTGGTGGTACACCCTCGTCGAAAACATACCATGCAGCAGCTTTAGTACCTTCTTTATCTGGATTTACAACTTCTTCATTTCCTTCAACTATATGTTCGTGGAATGCATCTTTGACATACTTATGCTTATTTTCTTGGTCATACAATTTTTTAGTGTTAGTTTCGTTATCTGTGAAAATAAGCTTTGGTTCAATATCAGGAGAATCATCTGTACAACCTGGTGAAGGAGCAAATGATAAATAACGTTTACCGAATCTTTCCTGTTCGACTTCAATTGTTAAATCATTAACTTGTTTGACGTGAGGTTTAGCAATCTTGGATTCTTCAGTTCCCCACGTCCAGATATTTCTTAAAGTTACCTGAGGCAAAATATGTAATGGTGCAGGTTTATCACTTCTGTTATAAGCAGTTATTCTAAAATACAAATCATCTGGTGAATTTTTGGCACATTCAAAGACAACATCAAAGTACTCATTATTTTTGAACAAATCTGTATCAGTGATTTCAAATTCTCTTTCCAATCTAGATCTTTTGCCGTTCTCTTCAATCAATTCTTTGTATGGGAACTTACCTTGAGGATATTTGTACAAGTACTTCATGTAAGAGTGGGAAGGAGTGTTATCAAGATAATAATATAACTCTTTGACATCCTCGCCATGATTTCCTTGACTATTGGTGACTCCAAACAATCTTTCTTTCAATATCTCATCCTTCTCATTCCACAAAGCCATTGTGATGTTGACCAATTGACGACGGTCGGAAACACCAGCCAAACCGTCTTCACCCCATCTATAGCAACGACTACGGGCATGGTCATGAGGAAATGAAGACCAGGCGTCCCCATCTTGTGAGTAGTCTTCTCTTACGGTACTCCATTGTCTTTCGGCCTCTAGAAGGGTATCTGTTAGTAACCTGTATTGTTGGTACATAGTTGGGCTAGATTGATCCACTTTTACATACCATAAGAACCCCATTGACGGTATCTGATGTTCGTCAACCTCTCTTCTTCTGCTGTTAATCCAGTCATTGTTGAAAGCGATTAGGTTAATAGATGACGTAGGTAGTGAACTTCTTACTGTCTTCAGTGTAGTAAAAAGTAATAACTGGTATCAAAATATAGTGATGTGAAGAAACGACTAATGAATATAAGATCTTAGTTGTAAAAAGGGTTGATGATATAGTTGGCAATTTAATAGTCTCCTTATTTCAAACACAGTAAATCAGTTTAATAAAGAGGCGGAAAAACGTTTCAACAGGGCAAAGAACAATAAAGGGACACGCAAGCAGGTCTATTACTAACCTCAATCATAAAGTATTAGTTGCTATAAATTCAAGCTAACACCTATTGATTTCATTATATTTGGCCTGATAGTGTGTCAAGGTGCTTTTGGTCTATTAGTAATGAAGTACTAATGTGTAACCTTCCATGCCGAAAATATCTGTTTTCGTACTTTGTGATGAAAGTTAAAGATTTATTAGGTTTCTTCTGTTGCTATTCAAGGATCAACTGAAACTCTACCATGTATGTGATCTGTAATTGCGACACATGTCTGTTCTTGGTAATCAGTTCATTATTAGTAAAGTGAAGTGGAGAGACGAAAGACGCCGCCAAGAGCACAGAGTAGTTTCATGGTATATGGGAGCAAAACTTTCAAGCCTGAGAAGCTTGAGGTGATTCAAGGCAGTCAGTTAATGCCATGTGCCATGTACACTTGGTGATGGGCACTCTAGTGCAGCTCTGTTTATCCAACGGTGTCTGCATTTCTCTCAGAAGTTTACGGTCACTTGGTCCCAAGGTTGACACAACAATTCCGCACTTGGTTCGTGGCTCGATTTTACTTTTTACTGGTCGTACTCTTGGACAGGCCCCGGTCTGTTTTGCAGCTATTTCTCAAAACCTGACTGTGTTTCGACCAGCAAGTAGGACATCCTAATTGGTATTGATTTAAGGGTTCTTCTTCATCGACTCCCGAGGTATTTCTGATTTGGTATTATTACAATATATTATTATCTATTCTGCAGGTATTCAAGCTCAACTTCCAAAATATTTTCTTTCAGAAGGACTACAGTATTATATCTACTGAATGCAAGTATTACATTCAACTCGAATGAGATGTCGCCACCATTTTCTCTGAAATTTCTTGCGATCACTCCCAGATTCCAAATTTGGTCTATTGAAAGCACAGTTGAACAGACGCCCAAGCAGAAAGCGATAACCCTGGCAATCCCCTGGCAAAGTCGCCCTATCATTAAAGTTACTTGGATCATAACCTTTGAACCCCTTTCTATATATAAAATGCTTAGCTAAGGTAATATAAAAGTATATGGATACATTGTATCCGATGATTGAACGAAAGGCGAACATTGCTGCCTCAAATACATAGTATGCTGTTTTGAAAAGGCTAGAGAAACCAAGTTACCCAATACACAACAAACTAATCTTGGACTTTTGCAAACTTAATCCATATATATTGGATTGAAATTGATAATGAGTATGATCCTGGAAGATTGCTGGCAATACCACCTAGTGCAAATATAACGATTATAAATTTGAACCCTTGATCATAGTTACCACCACATAAAATTTCAGAGACTTGTCCATCAGTTGAATTTTCATTGTATGCTCGTAGGTACCGTGAGCCCTCAATATTGACACTTGTTGCAATTGATGCTCCTACAATACATGTGAAAACACAGGGTAATGACAAACCTTTAATCATTGCAAGTCCAACTTTCCATGGATTGGTATTCGATGGCATCTAGACCGTATAATCAGCAGCTGATGGTGACCAACCGGCACTAAAACCAAAAATAACTGCAATGAAACTCAAGAAATTGCCTGATTCAACTTTGCTTGTTTCCATTTTACCCCAACTGAATGCATGCTGTGGTGCAAATCTTCCGATTTTAATCATATATATAATGAAATTAAGAATCTATGAACTTTTTGTACAAGTGAACAGTCTTCGAAAAGAGTCAAAATACAAGTGCATATAACCAAAATCTAACAGCCAGCCAAGAAGGTAATGGTCTCACGGCATTCAATAACTGAACACACAGAATGATTTTATCGAATTCCAACCAATACATGAAATTATATTAAATAAAGCAAATTTCCTACAATAATACTCCCAGTGAAATATCTTGACATTATCTGTTGTCTCAACCCAAATCTCATTCCAAACCCTCAATAGAATCCAATAAGTAAACATCCATTAATACACCAAAATACAATCACAAGAATACAAGTACGCGTGTGCAATTGAAACGCAGTCGGCCCCAATGCTCCCGTAGCGAGTGCAAAATTGCCATGTTGGGTGACAAAAGCATGAAGAATGGAGACAACACATAAGTATTGTGTCTTTGGCTTTCAGGCACCTTTGAATTCCTCTAATGTCAGTGTTGAATCGAAGATCGTTTTTTTCTACCCAGTTGATAGCTTGCATATCATCCGCTCCTTCTTCTTCTTCTCAACTTTGGGGTTTTGCTTGAATTGAGATCGAATCGCATTTATTCACCAGGTCTGTATGAGCATCACCCTAAGATACTGATAATGGGGATCGTTTGGATCTCCTGTGATCCTACATCTATCTCTTTGTCTGTAACATTTGACATTTTTCTTGGTAATAAGAGCAGAATATGTACGGCTGAACATCAATGAAAAGATTGAAGGTAGGTCGATGAATATTATATTTATACGTAATTCAAAGTGGAGAACGCTTACACTGAAGACGCGCTAATCAAACTTCAAGATGCTCATTTCCTTCAACTTAATCCTAATCACAATGGAAGTTTTTTTGGTACTTAAGGCATTTTGCATCTCTCGATAAATTGACAAATTCGCCCGACGCGGTCCCAACATTACTGATAAGGATGCTAAACTGACTAGTTAACAATAGCGGGATCGTGAACTTTGTTGCATTGTTAAACTCGTCAGACTTGTTAAACTATTGTGGTCTGAGTCGGCAAGATTTGATTCCATTTCATATTTAGGTGGGTATTTTGTCGTACTTTGACATGGCACGAAAATACGAGATTATAACACCCGCAACATAAAGCTGCTCTATCAGAAGAGATTCTACCCCGTATTTCATATTTCAAATCTTCTTCATATTGAATATTTCTTTATTAAAAATTCGTTACCAAATAATATGCTACAAACAAATATGTTGTATTTTGCCCACTGTTCTGTTCTTTGTTTTAGACTTGTTTCTCTCTTGTTGTTCCTTTTTCTACCTGTTCCTTTGCTTTGGCTTGTGCCGCTAATTGCGCTTTCTTCGCCATAGTCTTACCGAAATATACTACTACAAATGGGAATATTATGGAAAGTAAGACAATACATGCAACTATATTCCAAAATTCCTACCTAATTGTCCTTTATATACATTGAAAAATACGGTTTTCGTAGCTTCATATGAGTTATGAATGGGGACTGCATAACCGTACCGGAAGAATTTAGGGGATAAAGCTAATGGAGTGAATGTTGGTGATATGTTTAAAATCACCCAGAATATCAACCAAAAACCCATTAATGTAGGATCAATCGTAATCAACAACATTGCCATGATCTCGTTCATTGCACCCACGGCCCAGATCGTTATGAATGTGATCATCCAATAAACCAAAAACCCTGACCTCCCACAGGTTACAGTAAAATCAATCTGAAAAGCTAACGAAACTAACCCAAAAAACAAACTAAGTATAAAAAATGAAAAAAACGGAAGAGAAGTATCGATAAAGCATGAAATGTGTTCGCTTTACGCCGGATTTTGCAACACTTTGATGAATTTCGCTGAAAAAATTGAACTGAAAAAGGAGAAAATCACCATATAAATCAAACCAACCTGGCTCGGTGCCAATAGCACAGGATCAGAGAAGATTCTATCAATCATTAGAAATCGAATTGGTGTACTCAAAATCTCAATTTTCCCTTGCCAATCTATATCAATTGTTTCAGCTATCTGCAGCGTCATATTAGATTGTTGTCCCAACCACAACGACTCAATAAAGTTTGTTGGGGTAATATATTGATTCGTGGCCAAAAAGCCTCATCCCGTACCGTATATGGAGATAACTGGATTTTCAGACACATTGTATTCTGAGTTTCCTTCCCTCAATGCTTGATAAAAATTATAGGTCACATTTGGTTTAACATAGATCGAAGACCAGTATAATTGGTGATGAATCTGTTTTATAATTTCTTCCTCAATGGAGTTGTTATGCTTTTCAGCCTCTGCAACAAACTCAGTTGAATGAAAATATGCCAATCACCCTTTTGCTCTGCTGCTGGAGTTCTCAACAACAGATGAATACTATCACCAAATATAGGGGAGATATTTTCAATGGTCTTATCGTCTTCGATAGCAGCCAACATTCTCAAGTTTTTCAACCTACCTTCTCTACCATACATTGAACCCCAATAAATCGACAACACAGCCAACACACCAATTGGCATGTTTAGATAGACTACTAGATACTTCAATGTCAATTGGGATCTGTACTCAGCAAACTCGGCACTTAAGAATGAGATTTCTTTGTGGAATGACTCTGCAATACTGCTGCGTCTCGATAATGGTCTAGCCAACTGTGATTCTTGCTGATTTTATTCATCTTCTTCGCATCTGTACTCTCTAACACCTGAACTTTCCTGTTCACTGGTGCAATTCCTTTCTGTTTCCTTGAAACTTGTCATATATGCTGATAAACCAAAAAGAAGGTAATTGAGCGTCAAAATACTTCTTGCTTCCGCCTCTCTGACTATCTGTTATATTTATGCTACATGAAAAAGCAGTTTTGTAAACTGACTAAGCATGCATGCAAGTTTCTCATCAAACGAGGACTGTTTTAGCCGGCAATTTCAACTCCTGGGAAACACACTATTTCGGAACGATCCCGTCTATTTGAAAATAATACGTCAAATTTCAGTTCGGTATGTGTTGGCATTTCACTGTGAAAACGACGTACCTGCAACGGCTGAACAGATTAGTAGGCTGGATATCAAGATATTCTCGTTGATCACACCTGTGAACAGAAAAGTATGTATCTTGCAACGGGTGTAGAACAGTTGTATAATCAACCTGATATATGGTCGTGTGTTGCAGTTCATCTTTCAACACAACAACAAGTTTGAAGAAAGAAAAAAAAATCTTGAGGGAAAAACAACCACCATACTGGCGAACCACCACCTGAATCCATATCTCAACAATCAATCCTTTGCACCAACCATCAATCTACGATCGGCATTTGGCATATTTGGGTCCATATTTAGGAATCATTACATCCTATTTTAATCGACTTTTTTCCTCCACATCGCATTAAATTAGAGCTTGGTATTCCACTTTGATTTCCCACACAAAATATTTTTTTAGGTATTTTTGCTCAAGGGTTTTTTTTGCAATCATAAATTTGTACTTCAAGGCCACTGTTCACACTTTCAATTCGTTAATTTCTGCATATATTTCATTTAGCATATAGATTATGACATCACAAGTAACAACAACACTAAATTTGGCAACAACAAATAATGGCACATCGGTAAATCAAGGTCAGGCACCTTCGTCCAACAACTATGTCACGGCTTCTGCATCATCTGCATCCAATCCCAAGGGCAAATCCAGTAAACGAATAGAGTTGGAGAAACTCATACGAGATTTCCAAAGTAAGTTGGGGAGGAATTGGGAAAAATATCACGAAACTTTGAGTTTATTCTTGATTGGAAAATTATCGAGAGTCGAATTGGTCTCCATTATAGCTCCATTATTGAAAGAAAAAAACCTTCTTAAATATCACAACAAGTTACTATTATTGAATTTTGCCAACTCCCTTAAAGATGGTCCATTGGATTTCCTGAATGAATTTGCTTCCTTCTGGAACAAGAAAGCAGCAAAGACAACGAAAGTTAAGAGTACGCAATACGAAAAATTCAAGCAAAATATAATGGGTTTACCAATCAAAGAACGTAGAAGGATTAAGAATATCACCAGAGATAGTGGAAAACGTGGTAAGTTAAATGCCGGTATAACATTAACTAGACATACTTTGTTACCTAAAATTCCCATGATACAAGACAAAGAACAACAACAATTACAGGTTAATAATTTGGTTCAATGGCAACAGGATGTTTTGAATGGTATAAATACCCCTATATCAACTGAAAATTATGAGATTCCCGACTATGATAATTTGTCAAGAATAATGTTGATGATAATGAGAGAATATGGGTTAACAGGGGGATTGAATGCTGGAGTTTTGGAGGTATTACTCTTAGGGTTAGAATCACATCTCAAAAATATTGTCGAAAGTGCCATCGATGTGGCAAAGTACAGAAAGAATAAGTACACCAATAACGATTATATTCCATATGAGAAAACCCCAGATGAATCGAGAAGGAGAAAATTCAGCAAAACTGAAATTGGGAAAGATATAACTTTATGCATTGAGGATATGTACGATACTTTTGAAATGTTCCCCCATATAATTGAACCAGGTGGTCCCAAATTAAGATTGTCTAATGTAATGCTTGAAAATGATGATTTAAGAAATAAGGAATTAGATTATAGATTGCCCCATAGATCCCTAGATTTCCCAAGCATCGTTTCGAAACCAAAAGAAGGTACAACAACAGCGAATGCTACCGCAACTAATGATAAGAAAGAAAACAAGCATGCTGCATCCCCAACGACTCAACAACCAATGCCTAGACCTGATGCGCACATAGGTACAACGGATGAATTAAATTGGGTGCTTCATGATCTTATATCCACTATGTAATCACATTATAGACCTTTTGTATTAATATAAATTACCTATTTATTTTATTTACGTTTATATGGGGAGTCCATGACATTAATGCGTTGTAGAAGATGAGTGTCCTCTTGATTTATAGGTTCAATCAAAAATAAGGCTCTGCTGTTCTTGTATGTCCAATTCAACAGCTTTTCCAAATACGATGCACTCCCGCCCAGATTGTTAATAAACAAATTCAAGGCTTCCCTTTGAATCTCTGAATCTACCCTCGACATATCCAAGACTAAGAGACAGCTCTCGAATCTTTTTGCCTCTTTTTGTGCATCAATGCTTATTAAGTGTAGAGCAATCTCATCATTTAGAGACTTATCAACGTCATCAATAATTTTCTTGAATTGGGACTTATCATCAACGATCATTCTCTGACTGTAGAACAATTTAGAGCCCAACACTTGAGAATTGGTCAATAAATCCATTACTTCTGAGCCTTTAATTGATATACATTGATAGTTGAATTTTATATCCCAATTCATCATTTGTGTAGAATGTACTTTAATGTTTTCAAATGAATTGAAAACTATACTGGAACCAGGAAGATAGTTGTTGATTATCGAAACATTTGATCCCTTCATTGTGCTTTTCACAAGACATGAAAATTCGTCAGTTATAACTGATATTGGGGTGCCTAGTTTAAACGATTTATTGAATAATGTAGTTTCACATTCAGAAATAGAATAAACTCTTATTTTTCCTTGATATTCCATTATAGAGTTTTCAAGTATTCTTCTGTGTGTATCATGTTTCTTCACTTTCGATTGAATTGCGGAATATTTTGAATGAATTATATCATAGCTGGCCTGTTCGTTGTGGTCTATCTCGAGAGCCTTTTGAAGTTGTTGATCAGTTTGGTTTACTTCATTCTCTAGACCCTTCCTAGTTGAATGATAACTAATCATGATTTTCTCGGTACCAACAACTTCATCTTTGAGTGATTGTAATGCTCTCTCTTGGGCTTCAAGTTTATTGACAGCTTGGTTATTTTCAAATTCTATTTTCGCAAGCTCTTGTTGCTTAACAGCCAAAGAGCTAGTGGAATCCATTTCTTCTTTCTTGACTGCTTCAAGTTTATCCTCCAACTCTTTATCAAACAATTCCTGTTGCGTTTTCAATCGTTCTTCAATATGTTGTTTGGCCTCTCCGATCTCTCTTGAGACAGCTTCAATTTCTTTTTGCGATGTCTCAATTTTATCTAGTAGCTCCTGATAATCAAACTTCTTTGCCTCGTCCAATTCATTGTTCATCTCAAATTCAATTTCCTTATATTGATTGTCTAATTTAATTTGATTTTCAGTCAATTTCAAATGTATCATTTTCTCTTCATTCTCAACGTTTTTGATTATACTTTCTTCTAAAAACTCAAATTGACATCGTTGTTGATTGATTTCATCCATTATTAAATCAACTTTACGTTGATAATTCTTATATATTCGACGTAGTTTACTCAATTCATCTGATAGGTCATCTATCTTCTTCGACTTCTCCTTGAACTCTTCATTCAATGCATAGTATCTGTCCTGTAACTCGCTAGGGCGATCATGTGTTTTTTGTGGTGTATATGTTGTTGGCTTGGGAATGTTTTCATTTACAGATGATTTGCGGGCTAATCTCTCCTGAATTGACAAGATTCTGCTCTGATAATTCTGAGAAATTGGTGCCTTTTGACGTGCTTGAGTTACTGACGAACTGGTAGATCGAGGAAGAATTGGTATTTTTGATTCGAATTTTGACATTGTCGAAGCAGGTGGCGGCTGTATGCTTGTCACTTCATACCCTATAGAGGATCTATTCTTGGTAAAGTGTGCGTGCTGCATCATGTTTGGTGATATTTCATCTAGTGGTCTTCTTTGAGGGAGTATTTTACTTCTTGGTGATTTTGTAGCTGTCTTTGGTGATGGCATTATGGAAACAACTATGAAACAATTGGAAAACAAAACACAAAATTTTGAGTACAACGAGGTAGTGCCAAACACTGAGTCTGTAGTGAAATATACTTAAATGCTACTAATATACAAGATCTTCTTTTTTTCTCCCCTCTCTATTGTCTTCGATATAAGGCTGGTTGTCAAGTTTGATGCTTTGTTTGTATTTGGTTGTAAGAAAATAATGAGAGGAAGTGGATGTAAATATTGGTACTGTATATTGGGAAACACACACAAAACACTTTTCTCTATTGATTCTTCTTTTCATCAGCAACTTGTCCTTCTTCTTCTACTTCTTCGTATAATCCTTTGCCATTGAGCCAGATCAACCAGAGTACGATCCAATGAGACTCAACTAGCAACAAATTTATATAGCTATTTCGTAAGGTATCTATCAAATATTGTCTCAATACTTTGGCATAATCGTGAATATTATAATAATTAGAAACAATGTCAGGCGTCAATGCAGCAGTGACAAGCAGCCATGCAAACAACCATAAAAATGTAGATATTTTGAAGTAAAATTTAGCCTGTGGGTTCACTGTGGTTAGGTTCTTCAAAGTTTGGCGTATGGCAAATATATACACAGCACTTTTTGTCAATTTAGAAACCGCAAATAAGAAAGCTATTCCACCAGCAACGCTGTTTGTTCTCTGATCTCTTTGGAGTCTTTGGAAGATGTTTAATCCATCAAATTGTTCTGATCCCAATACACCTTCAACAACGTTATAGTTTTGTTTGTTAATAACTGTGAATTCCACGTCATTCTTTAGATCAAAATAACGTGATGCAACTTCTGGAATAACTGTGAGTAGAGTGACCATGGCCACCTTTTTAACATTTTGATCTTTGTAATTGGTGTAGATTGTTCCATATCCCATAAGATACAACATAGTGAAAATATCATCGAGTGCAGAAACAGCATACTTGGAGTATTGGAAAACTTGAAAGCCCGACAATAAGAAACCTGAGCTTATCACGTAAATAGCAATTTTAGCCCATTGTAATTTTTCGACGGCTCGAAAGATAATTGGTGATTGTTTTCTGCTGCCAAATAATTTCACTAAAAATAGGCATAACATGACATTTACACCACAGTATATCAATTGATCATACTGCTTATAGAATCCTTTTTCGACGATATCTACCCTGTATTCCCATGAATTGGTTCCTGGCGAGTAGATACAGTATGTTCCTTTTTTTTCAACCTTATAGATTATTTTCTTTTTCAAAACATCATTCAAAGTGCTTCCGTTCCTCCCTTTGGGGAATATTAACTCATCTTCGATAAAATATTCTTCAACCTTAGCATCGGTTGTCAAGAAATCAAAATTGGGAAGACCTTTAAGCTTGCGTCTGTCTTCGTACTCAAAAATGACTACGGGGACAGTTTTACCCAAGGTTCTTGTAATCTCTATTGTGGTTGGTGTTTTTATTTCCAAACATGCCACATTTTGATTACTTGCTAAGTGGAATTGTCTGGCCTGAGAAATTGATAATACCGATATCAAAAGGATAACAAGTTGTTGCAATTTCATTGATACAATTGAATAGCTAATGCAAGATGATAATGACAGCTTCATTTTTTTCTACTCCCCAAAACCCTCGTCAAAAATGTTTTGGTGGAGTCAAAGTGGGGAAAGGCTAAGATGAAAAGTACTTGAAACATTACAAATTAATTCTAATCTCTATAAACTTTTATTATCAGAGTTGACTGCAACCTTTTCAGTTTTGACAAATGCATCCGTACCTCCAACATCATCCCTCTGTACATAAATGAAAATGAAGGAACTAAAAACGCCTAAAGCAGCAACACCAATTCCAAAATATAATGCACTTCTATAACTAAACAATACATCACCTGGAAACTGTTTCGCTATTTCGACTTCAACAAACTAGCCATCCTCAAGAATAAACTAACTGAGTAGTTCACCATTGTAGATACTAGAGATCCAGTCATTCCTTGATTATGCTGTGGGAAATAATCGAATAGGATGATTGATGCTGCAGGAAAACTTAAGTCTATTCCTCAACATAGAATCAAAGACATTCTAAAACTCATTCTGAAGTATGATTCATGTACTGGCATGATCGACGGCATTATACATCCGACCATAAAATAAACTGTGGCAAAAGATATAATGTACGATGGTTTAGTATGACTTATAATGAATGTCACTAATATTGCTGCTATTGTCCCCATGATCAAGAATGGTAAGTATGTCCACCCTCCCTCAATAGGTGTATAATTTCTCAAATTTAAAATCATATTCCAGTAATAAAACTGCCAAATCCCAAACGAACCCCATCCAAAACTCATACATGCCAAAACAAGTCAATTTTGAAAGTAAATATTGATCTTGGTAATAATGGATATTCAGCAAATTCAACTTGATTAGGAAGAATAAAACAATAAACGACACTGCAAGAACCAATAGCACAATTATATATGCACTTCCCTAGCCTTGAACTGGACCTGAGTCCATGCAAAATTTAATAATATTATTCCTGTAACACCGGTTAACGATCCTTTTATGTCTAATTTCTTCCAAACATTTGTTGTTTCAACATTCAAGTCAGGTATTAAGAAAATTGATCCCACGACTAAACCAGTACATAATATGGATAAAAACCAGAATTCCCACGGCCACCACCACGTTTGTGCTACCACTGCTGCCATAAAAGCACCGAAAAATGCACCCACCGGGCCATTGGCTCCAACACATCCAAAAGCTAGGTTTTTTCTCTTTCCATAAATACTACCTAATATACCCATTCCCACTGGTAATAAGAGGGCAAATCCAATACCTTGAAATGCACGACATATTATGAAAAAACTAACTGAGCCGGAGTAGTAAGACAATCCAGTGATTAATGACCATATTGTTGCCCAGATCCATCCGATATCAAATATCTTTTTTATCCAAATAGGTCTCCCAATTTACCACTTAATAGTATAAATGTCCCCACAGTTAATGCATAACCTCCCATAAACCAAACCTGCTTTGAGGAATCCAGTGTGTGGAAGGATTCAAGGATTATATTCATAGAACTAAACGACACAGTTACCCCGGCTTGCTTGTGTGAGGAATTGCGCAAGACATACTACTGTTATCACAGCAAATTCATGATATTTTGATTTAAGCACATCTAGACGAGGATCCGATGATAAAAAACTCATCTACGCCTTCAAAGGCAAACAGGGTGGTAAACTTGGGCTCTTTTGTTTATATATATGGATGTCCAAATCGTCTCACCGCAATATTTTTTTCATATCATCTACGCAGTGTGTTTGGATGTTTGGTGATAAGGCATTTGGTCTCAATAATGGAGAGCTCAAATATTTGGATGTTTTCCACTATCGGCCTTCCAGACCGGTCTATTGGAGGGCCGGATTTTCATTTAGGTATCCTAGAAAATTGATAGTGACTGTAGATATTTGTCGGTTTCTTCAATAAATTTACCATTGTTTATCTTGCCCAGTATCTCATTAACTCTACCATCTTCTTCTTTATCATCAACCCATCTAAACTCAATTGGCAGTAAGCCATTCTCAACAACATATCTTATGAAATAATTTGAATATAATTGCCATATAGTCAGCTGCAAATCATTGACTTCAATACTCGTGATTAATATAAATTTGAGCTTTGTCAATGACTCCCAAAAATGAATCTTGAACTGACCAATTGTAAACGTCTTCAACTCGTTTAGATCCTGATCCGAATCAATCAATTTTGAAGCTATCGTTTTTAGCGAGTATAAGATGCCAAATAATAATTTCGAACTATTAGAGTCATTATTTTTGTTGATTTGCCCTGGTATTGTGTCCGCTGATGTGCCTGGAGAGGAAAAATGGGTGTACTCTCTATTGTATATGCAATTACAATGACGATCAAAGATGAAAAATGAATATATAGTCATAATATAAGGGTATGGTGGGATGGTGGAAGTGGTTCTTGAGTTCGTAAATTAGCTGTTGACAATTTTTTTTGTTCGTTGAAAAGGTCGTGTAGCTATTCCGGGAATTTGAATAGTTAAAATTGCAAAAAATGAAAAATACTAACTTGCAGTTATTGGTTCGGCTTATCTCCATCAAGCAGCCAAAGCCATTTTTGTTGACAACGTACTTGATGCACATTGTAAACACGGCCTTTGTATTAAGTATTGGCCCAATAACATTGTACTGAAAAAAAAAAGAATACTCAAAAACTGTACCGCACCACACTTTCTACACATTAATTGGTGAATTTCTGCAGATTGTCTTCATCGTCAAAAAACTTTAACAAGAATTACTCTTATAAAATTTGTCTCGAAATTAAATCGTTCTGCTTGAAACCATCGTATCCGAACAGTTTTTGAATAAATATTTGTAAAATTATAATTGGCGTATCCCATTCTAGCCCATTATGCTACTGAAATTATCCCCAAATTTACTAAAAGGACAGAAGGAATTAAAACCTTCTCTCAGCGCAACTTTACTTTCCCGTCACCGTGAAAATTATTGTACAATTATTCGTATGCTAGATTAATTGCAAAGGTGCAGAGAAGACAACCAGGAATATTTCAAATAACATGTCGTTCGAAAGCGCCAAGCAATTTGAATATGAGTTTCATGTGATTGCTGATAAGGACAAATCAAGCACTCCCATGGGTCTCCTCAGCTAAATAAGGGATGTTCAATTACAATAAGACCTTGCTCATCCTAGCCTTCGTAAAATCTGGATGCCTTGATTGGGGAATTGTTGAGATAATCAGGGGAGTTAAAAATTATGAGTAAGGCTGCTGCAACACGCATTTCGTTGCAGCACATAGGTAATATTTCTTGGTATATCTCTTCGTGTTGAGAAGGGGATTATTTTTAGAAGGGGATGTTTTAGAAGTGTTTTAAAGTGTTTAAGAATAATACATTTTGAGGTGGTTCTTCTAAATCAGCCTATATACTGCAGATCCCTACAAACGAATGTGTACACAGTTAGGGGTCAACCTGAATACTATTTCAGGCAAAATTAGTACATAAATATTCATCCGCTTCTTATATTTTCTATGAACTAAGTTTACTTGGCCAATGGGATGTTATACAGGGGGGTTGTAGAGTATTGGGAAATTTGCAAAATGCAACCCAATGATGCCGCCAAAAGAAAAAATACTCGGAACAGTTCAATTTTTGAAGATCTCGCAACCGCTAATCTCAAGCGAGCTGAAAGCAATTCCTTCATGTTCGTCTATGTTCCTTTTGCTAAGGTTGTTGCTACATCACCTACATCTCAAATATAACTAAAGCCTTTTCAGGACATAATAAGATGACGTCTGTTTATCATTCTTATTATTATCACCTAACAGCATGTGAAGCTTCTGTGTCTCGCATATCAGGTTTGGTTTCATCTACTTGTACGAACAAATTACTGCTGATTTTTGACAAGATCGAGGATGCTAACCAAGCTGTTGTACTTGTAACTGATCTAGTTTTTTATCAGAAAGATTCAATTAATTGTTGCCCTCAATAATATAGCTTCTTCTGAATTTGAATTCTCTGCTGTTCGGATCATCCATTCTACAGGTGGCTGCGCAATTATGCTCCGTGAGCAAAATATTCGATTGTCAACTCAAAATACTAATGCAAAATTAATTCAATTTAACTCAAATCGTCTCTGTTTGATTACTCCAAGTTCGGCTATCGGTTTGCAAACAATGAAATAAAGCATCTGCAGAATAGGAGTTCTAAATTTGTACTTTTTTTGTAACCCTTCTCCTAAGCAAGATCACTAAGTAAAAGGGAATGTACTAAGTAGTCCTTTCAACTTTTCTTTAAGGGTAGAGTATCAAGATGGTATGAAACAATGAGCTTCACTCAAAAAGAACGTGATGTGATTTAGATAGGTGAATTGCATTTGCAAGGTCGTGTGACTAAGAACATGATTGATTGCAAAAGTCAAATTTTTTATTTAAGAAATTGAGTTTCAAGGATTGCAATACATTAA